>CAUYRT010034946.1:0-30906 GCA_963574885.1 Lepilemur ruficaudatus
CTCAAGGTCAGGAGTTCGAAACCAGCCTGAGCAAGAGCGAGACCTCGTCTCTACTATAAATAGAAAGAAATTAATTGGCCAACTAAAAATATATAGAAAAAATTAGCCGGGCATGGTGGTGCACGCCTGTAGTCCCAGCTACTTGGGAGGCTGAGACAGGAGGATCGCTTTAGCCCACGAGTTTGAGGTTGCTGTGAGCTAGGCTGATGCCACGGCACTCACTCTAGCCCGGGCAGCAGAGTGAGACTCTGTCTCAAAAAAAAAAAAAAAGAAGAGTATTGGATTACACGAGGTCTTCAAAAACATACCGCTTTTGTATAATGTGACCACATATTACTCACTGTAGCTTGTGTTGCATAAAATATTTTGTTCCCTAAAAAGAAATCAGTTCTAAATCATGCAGATTATAGAAAGAAACTCTGGTAGGTCCAAGAAGAAAGTCTGTCTGATTAAGCTATAACCTGTGGTTTCCCAGACCATCTGACTCTGTTTGCAAGGTCAAAGATGAATCTTGCTATGCATTATTTTCTTTTTTCTATTTTTAATTTATGTTGTTAATTGACAAAACCAGGCACTATTTTCTTAGTCCTTTTGTTGAAGCTCCAGTTCTTCCATGGTGGCTCCAGTTCTACCACATTTTAAAAATAGGTAGGTGGCCGGGCGTGGTGGCTCACGCCTGTAATCCTAGCACTCTGGGAGGCCAAGGCGGGCGGATCAATCAAGGTCAGGAGTTCGAAACCAGCCTGAGCAAGAGCAAGACCCCGTCTCTACTAAAAATAGAAACAAATTAACTGGCCAACTAAATATATATATAGAAAAAATTAGCCGGGTATGGTGGCACATGCCTGTAGTCCCAGCTACTCGGGTATGGTGGCACATGCCTGTAGTCCCAGCTACTCGGGAGGCTGAGGCAGAAGGATTGCCTGAGCCCAGGAGATTGAGGTTGCTGTGAGCTAGGCTGATGCCACGGCACTCACTCTAGCCCGGGCAGCAGAGTGAGACTCTGTCTCAAAAAAGAAAACAAAAAAACAAAAAACTAAGTGAGGGAGTAATAGGATCCTATCAAGTTTTAGAAACATGACTGTAACTTCTGGACCATATGCTGAGCTAAGCCCAAAGGTCTATAGGGGTATTGGCCCCAGATACAGACCTTCACAGTGTTCTACTCCTAGAACTGAAAACAACGCATAAAGCTGGGCCCTCAAAGGGCTGACCTGTTTTTGAAATAGGATCTAAAAGATTTGCTACTAAGTTGAAAGAAAGCTGGCCAAGCGCCCAGGGTACAAGTGAAGAAAGCATAACTCAAGAGAAATCTGGATCCCAACTATACATCATATGCAAGTGTGGGATTCAAGTCGTACTACCAATGTGGTATGGGAATCCCAAGTAGAAAGACTGACATGAAAACTAGATCAAAAGTGAGAAACCAATAGGATCCCAGCAGAGACAAAACTAAAACCTCCCTATGGGGATGCCACCACAGGCTGGCATGCAAGACTCCCTAAAGAGCGAGTGTATGCTGAGTGCAGGGGCTCATGCCTGTAATCCTAGCACTTTCGGAGGCCAAGGTGGAAGGATTGCTTGAGGTTAGGAGTTCAAGACCAGCCTGGGCAACACAGCAAGACCCCATCTCTCCAAAGAATTTTTTAAAATTAGCTAGGTGTGGTGGCATGCAGCTGTAGTCCCAGCTACTCAGAAGGCTGAGACAGGGAGAATTGCTTGAGCCTAGGAGTTGGAGGTTGCAGTGAGCTATGATAGCTCCACTGCACTACAGCCTGGGTGACAGAGTGAGACCTCATCTCTTAAAAAAAAAAAAGAGTACAAAATAAAGATGTTTTCAGACATACAAAAAGTGAAATGGAGTTCACCTCTCACAGATAGATTCTCAGTGAAAGAGCTACTCAGAGATGTACTCAAGCAAGAAGGAAAATGAATCAAGAAAGGAGATGTGAGATGTAGAAGAATGGTGAGAAAAATATTAGGAAATATTGACAGTAAAGATTTCTATAATAATAATGACCAATTTTTGAAGGTTTAAAAATAAGGAAGAACTAAAATATTACTCAACAGTTACATGGAAGAAGGGAAAGAATAGTTCAAAGTTAAAGCATTCTACAATTACTATTTTGCTTTGGAGGAGGTAAGAGTTAATGATTACCTGTATGTTTTGTTAAGCTAAGTATGCATGTTAAAAAACATATAGGTAAACACCAAATAACAGAAATAGAATGAATACCTTCTACACTAGTAGGGTGAAACAAACACAGGAATAAAATAGAAGGCAGGGGTGTGGTGGTGGTGAGGTGGGTAGTACAACAAAGAATAAGCAAGGAAAATAGAAAATACAAAATAAGATTGAAAAATAAACCCAAATAGAATAGTAACCTTAGTAAATGCAAACAGATTACACTTGGCTACTAAAAGAGATTCCCTTATCTAATTTTTTAAAAACTAGCTCTGTAAAAAACCTACACAGAAAGCATAATGAAAGAGAGGTGGAAAATGAAGAGATTAAAAAAAACCAAACCAATCACAAAACAAAAACTGGGGAAGGGGGAATGTGGAAATTTTCAGTGAGTATAGAGTTTCAGTTCTGCAAGAGGAAAAAGTTCTAAAGGTCTGTTTCACAACAGTGTGCATATACTTAACATTGCTGAACTGTACCGTTAAAAATGGTTAAGATGGTAAATTTTACATTAACTGGTTTTTGGGGGGGTTTGAGACAGAGTCTCACTCTGTTGCCCGGGCTAGAGTGCTGTGGCGTCGGCCTAGCTCACAGTAACCTCAAACTCCTGGGCTCAAGGAATTCTCCTGCCTCAGCCTCCCGAATAGCTGGGACTACAGGCATGTGCCACCATGCCCAGCTAATTTTTTCTATATGTTTTTAGCTGTCCAAGTAATTTCTTTCTATTTTTAGTAGAGATGGGATGTCGCTCTTGCTCAGGCTGGTCTTGAACTCCTGAGCTCAAACGATCTACCCACCCTGGAACTCCCAGAGTGCTAGGATTACAGATGTGAGCCACCACACCCGGCCCGAAAAATAATTTTTTAAAAAATATGATAGTATTGTTTTATTAAGAAATTTTTATGATATTCATATATACATACATATGTAACACATTACAGATAACAGAAGATGGTTTCTAGGAACTTCATGTTATCAGGGAGAGAGGTGAAAGAGGCTAACATGAAATAAGATGGGTCATAAGCTTGTTGTTGAAGTTAGGTAACAAGTGTGTAGATGTTTGCTATCCTATTTCCTATACTTTTGAATATATTTGAAACTTTCATAACAAAAAGATGTGTATAAGTACGAATAAATATAACAAAATATATATAAGATTTTTATAGCTACAATTATAAAACTTTATTCAAAGACTATTTTTTAAAGAAAAAGATCTGAATAGAGAAATAAAGCAGACCTAAATAGAGAAATAACCCATGTTCCCAGATGGGATGATTCAAATAAAAGATTTTAATTTTCCTTAATCTATAAATTCAATACAATTTTAACCAAAGTCCAAAAACAATTTTTTTGAGGAACTTGAAAACTGATCCTAAATTCATATGGAAGAGCAAAAACCCAAGAATAGCCAAAACAATTTTGAGAACTAGGATGGCAACTTGCCTTTCTTCTTACCAACTGCTGCAAGACACATTAAAAAACCAAAGTAATTAAAACAGTATGAGAGTGGCACAAAGACACATGGCCCAGTGGCATAAAATCGAGAACCAAGAAACAGATCCATGCATTTGTTAGAACTTCCTATAGGATAGAGTTGGCTTTATGATCCAGTGGGTAAAGAATTTCATAGATGCTGCAGGGACGAATGATTATCCAGTAGGAAAATAATAACAGTGTATCTCTATATCATATACAGAAACTGATTTTAAATGGAAAGTAATTCATAATGAAATAGCATATGTTTAAATATATCAATGTTCAGGCTGACTACACTAGAATACATAATGAAGTACAGTAGTCAGATGCTCGCACCTAAACTTAGAATCACCATGAACGCAAAAGCTACAAATGCAGACTATGCAGGTGTGTTGTACTGGCAACTCAAATACCACGAGCTGTGCTGCCTTCAGTTATGTGATTTTCTAGAGTGATGAACAACTCTTGTTAAAGTGCCAAACCACAAATAAGTATAATTTTCCTTTGATTTACATTAGAGTTGCATTCCTAAAAATTTTTACTATATTAAACTGTGCCAAAAAATACATTATGTTTATACAAAAAAATGGAGTTAGGCTGTAGGCTCAGATAATTATAAATGAATATCCTATGGGACACTCAAAAGTTGTACAGGATACAGGAGAATCTTTATTGTGAGGACTGTCCCATGAATTACAGAACATCTAGCATCCCCAGCCCTGCTCTGTATACCCCAGTAGTTCCTCCAATCACAGCCATAATCAAATATGTCCTCACAAATTCCAAACCACCCCCCCCCAAAGAACAGTACCGCCTTCTTGGAGAACCACTGTTGTAGAAAAAGTCTTGCTTAGACACGTGCAAAGAGGTTCATTGCAGTTTTGTTCATGAGAGCAAAATATCAGAAAAAAACCTAAGTGTTCATCAATAAGG
The DNA here is from genome assembly GCA_963574885.1 of Lepilemur ruficaudatus. NCBI lineage: Eukaryota > Metazoa > Chordata > Mammalia > Primates > Lepilemuridae > Lepilemur > Lepilemur ruficaudatus. Next base: position 4,595 of record CAUYRT010034946.1, read on the forward strand.
GAATGGATACACTATTGTACACTCATAATGAACACTTAAAATGAATGACCTTGTATATAAGTACTGATGCGAATCTACTGGCAAAGCTGGCTGCAAAATAAAACCTACAGTATACAACCTATATTTTTAAAATTAAAAAACCCTAAATAATAATGTATATTGTTTATGATGTATAGACATACAGCAAAAGTATAAAAACATGGGCATGAATGATGCACACAAATTTCAGGAGAGTGTTTGTCTCTAGGGAGGAAGGAAGGAAAATGGGGCTGGGAATCAAAGCAAAAGAGATCTGAACTAAATCTGTGATGTTTTATTTCTTTAAAATAAAAAACTTTTTTTTTTTTTTTGCTCTATCTCCCTGGGTAGAGTGGAAAAAAAAAAAAACTTAAGGAGATTTGCCAAATGTTAATATTAATTAATCTGGTTTGTGTAGCATAGGTATTTATTATACTAACCAATGTAACAATTTCTATTTTTAAAATTTTTGTGATAATTCTTAATTTTTATAAAGGTAATAGGTGGCAGGGTGCATATGAATTGGGATCAGTGACCAATTAGAAGACTACTGCAATTCTCCATTTAAGATATGATGAGGGTCTGAACTCCAGTCTTAGCTGTGGAAACAGAAAGGGGTCAAAGCAGAAGGTGTTAGAAATGACTCAGGTTTCTAGCTTGGTTGACCAAGCTGATAGTACTACCTGTAAGAAAACAACTATTTAATTTGTGCCATTTTGGATATTACACAAATAACTTGTTAGACTCAGACCAGCTCTAATACTATTAATAGCATACAGGGCAATTGGTAGTTGACGCCAGTATCATTAGAAACATTGCCCTTCGATCCCCCATGGAAGCTTAAAAGTTCATGAGACATTGGGTTCCATATATGGTATTGCTTTAAAGTAATGAGATAAATATCCCCAAGCTCTTCTAAGAATGGGGTTTATCACTTTATAAACAAAATATATATTTTCTTACTGAGCATGGAAAGGAAGGTCTGGGTGTAGTATAGAGTGCTGTCGTAGGGCAGGAGTGAACAGTCATTTTATCTTATTATTTCAATGTAAGAATAATACTTTGTGATATTTCCCATATTGGAATAGCTAAGTTATTGAGTTAACTATAAAAAATAAAAACAACAGTGTTGTATTTACTATTCACACTTTCTGCAAACCTTCTTTGAGAATTGATGGCTTAGTCAACCTGAATTCAAGAATGAAGTCCATTTACTTAGCATCTGTGGCATTTAGAGCAGGTAAACTAGAGTTGGAAAAAATAAACTTGAACACTCTGTTTAGTTGCTGGCAATAAGAGCAATTACAGGGCCAATTTTTTTCCCTCTGTGCTCAATGCTGTGGGGTCTTTCTTCAGAAAGTTTGTGCAAAACATTTTTGTCGTATGTGTACGATTGGTTCTACATACCCTTTCACCCAGCTCTCAGAGAAAAACTATGTGGATTCAGAAGTGGGTGATGTGGCCTAAGTGCTGCTGGTGGTGGGAGATACCTCCCCTATACCCCGATCTTCACACTGACTCAAGCCTTGAAAGCAAGAGAAAACAGTGGGTTACAGGAGTAAATTGCTCTTCTGGAGGAATCCTTTTCACTTCCGTTTACAGCTGTTTCAAACCTGCAAAATAACTGGGGGGACTTTCATTCACATTTTTATGTTTCTACTTTAAACACTTCACTATTGCTTGAATGTTAAAATACTAGGATAATACCGCTACCTTTGTAATCAAGTAAAGTGCACGTCTGGGAAAAATCAGTTGCCGAGATAGCTAGTGGCATCCGCTCTCAGCGCGCTGCTAGAAAACGGGGATCGGTGATTCCGGATCCCGTCCTCACGCCCTTTCCCCGGCGGCGTTACGGTGCCGCCGCGTTTCTGTCTGGCCGAGAGCTGCATCCCCGCCCCCGCGGCCCCCAGCGCCGCAGCCTGCGAGCACCGCAATCAACCCCGTGGCGGACTCAAACGGGCGACAGGAAAACACTGTCCCCGCGTCTTATCTTCACAATGCTCACTCCCAGTAGCTGGAAAGGTCATAAGGTATTTGAATCAGGCACTGACGTTTTACTTTCCCAAGAGCATGAAACATGACGCAGCCTTCCTTCTCTGCCCCTAATTATTATTTATTAGCCGCCGGTCCTTGGGTCCAGGTTGGCGGTAAGGGTAGTCTGTGAGGTCCAGGCACCGTCATCCGTCCACGCCTTCTTCCAGCCACCTCCGTCCGAGCCTCCACCCTTCTCCCTTCTCCGCAACCTCCCGGTTTCCTTCACCTCCGCCCCACCTCACCTTGCTCCCTCTCTTCCCCGGCCCCTACTCACATCTCTCAGTCCGACCTGTTCCAGCCCACAGGGGCTTTGGTATACTTGGGGCGAATCACAAGTGGCCTTGCATTCAGGTGATTTCGGATTCGCTAATCAGCGCCATTCTTTCAATGCCCACCTTCCCCCTCATTAGCTTACGACTGCCGCGGCTCCAGGCATCGCCGAACGTGGTGGGTGGGCACGTCGCCCTCCGTTAAGTCCTCCGATTGGTAGTTCCTGTCGGACTCAAGACTGGCCTCAAGTTCGATTGGATAGCAGAAGACCCAGCGCCCTCCAGCCCCACCCCACTGTCAATCACACCATCCGCCTTCGTAACTCACTGGATCATTGGTCAGTCTAGCATGAGGGCGGGTTGTTGGGCGGAAGAGAGCGGCTTCTCCCGGCCTCCCTTGCTGTCACCATGGAGATTGCACACATCGGCCAGCGAAGCCGCTGGGCCGGGCGGCCCCCATTTCGAAGGCTGGAGATCTGTACAGCAGTCCAGACATTGCTGCTTGTTTCGGGATCTGATGAACTTCTCACTCCCCGACTCACTAGCTCAGGTGGGGGGTAGGATTTGGGGGACAAGTCAGCTCAGGCCCAGTCATCAAAGGTCCCTAATAACCCTTCTGGAAGGAACCGAGTCCAAAGCACCAGTTTTAATAACATCACATTTCAATTATCCTCATCTTGCCTTATTTTATTTGGCATTATTCTTCCGCTGTCCTTATGAAGTAGATAGGTAAGGGTCATTCTACCCATGGGACATACTGAAACAAAATTCGGAAACATGAAGCAAACTATTCAATCCTGGAACTCTGAATCTCTGATTTAAGTAATTCAGCTCCTGAATCATATATGATATATGATTTATGAACCAAATAGAAGAAGATGGTTGAATTTCATTGACTGTACATCTCAAATTTATTCTGGTTTCAACGCTGCGTTTGCAGTCACATAAACTAACCAACGATTTCTTATGTATTTGGCAACTTATCCATATTTGGCCTAATGAGAAGCTCTGTAGTTATGAAGCCATTATTTTGATTAATTCATTTCATTGGAATTGAGTGTTAACTGCAGTTACGCACTGTGAAGACATAGAAGAGATGCAATGTAACTCCTGTCTTAATAGCCTACAGTTTTGTAATGTTAGATCAACAACACATGAAACAAATAGGAGACATTTTACAGCAAGATATAATGATCAAACCTAATATATAGTTAATTGTTCCAAAAGATAATAATACTTCATATTTGCAAAGCATTTTGTAGTTATCACTTCTTCACTTGTATTATTTAGAGGATATTTTGTTTGGCTGGAGTTAATGTGGATGTCTTCATGGTAAAGCTAGAACTAATGTTGGGTCCTAGCATATGGGTAGGAACAGGAAAAGTAGAACAGAAATGGAAGGGAATACTGGGAGAGAAAATAGTTCAAACACAAAGGCTGAGACAAAAACAAGCACTGAATATCTGGAGAAGAGTAATATGGAGACAAATAATGTTGTGTAGACCAACTGGTCAGAATTGGTTCTGAGCCCTTAATGTTTTGGGGAGAAAGTGGTCAAAAGTTTGAGACTGGGAAAGTTAACCTCCTTACACTTCTAATGATCAAACTGCTTTAGTTAAATTATAAATTAAGAATGATCACAAATGAGGAAGTGCTCCAAAATTCTACATCTTCCTGAATTGTTGTACATTATTAGGTTTTCTTGTCTCTTAAGGAGGAACCCTCCTCCCAAGCACCCCCCATCCCCTATCTTACCCCTTAACTGGGAGGGTGTATTAGTTTTCTGATTAAATATCATACTCGCTCAATGAAATTGAGAGAAGTGCTGTCACTATAGTACTTCATCTTTTGCTGTCTCTCAATCAAATTTGTGTCCCCCATTCTAGAGGGATTGATTACTTGACTATACAATCTTTCTCTTTTTGAAATTTGTCTTCTGTACGCCAAGTTTTATATAGTACCACTCCACATTGCTCGACATCTCCACTGTATACGTATTCCTCATATTGTACTTGTAGAATGCACGTAGGTGCCTATATACATATCTAATTTTCTTCTCTCCTAAACAAATAAAAAAAATCAAAGCAACAACAACAACAAAACCCCAATGTTCATTTCCTCCTCCTCAAATGTGTAAAATTATTTGTTATGCTGCCCAATAGAGGTACGGGAGTAAAAAGAGGTCATTCAGGTTATAGAGTGCATGGGATGATTTCAAGAGAAGATGTAAAGTTTTCTTGCTTATTTTATATTTATCAAAACTTTTTCTGCAAGAGGGCCCCGAATTTTTTTGTACATACTTTCTCATGTTTGATTATTTACATTTCTGCAGGTCTGAAAATGTACCAAAAACTGAAGTAAGTGTTGGGTTATTAGCCGAGGCTGAAAAGCTACTAAATCTGCTAATTCTCAATTTTGCTGAGAAACTGAATAAACAAAAAATTTCCCCCAGTACTATTGTCAGTAGTTGAAACCAAGTTACTGACCTTCCAAGGCCACCCAGAATTACTACCATGATTTCCCAAATCACAACATTTACCTAATGTTATAAACCAGAGGTCAGCAAACTATGGCCCATGGGCCTAATTTTAGCTTGTACCACCTATAAGCTAAGAATGATTTCACATTTTTAAATGGTTGGAAAAACTCAAAAGAAGAAAAATGCTTTGTGACGTATGAAAATTATATGAAATTCAAATATTAGTGTCTGTAAGAAAAGTTTTACTGGAACACAGGCATGCTCATTTGTTTATATATTGTCTATGGCTCCTTTCACCTTACAACAGCAAAGTTGAATAGTCACCACAGAGACTGTATGGCCCATAGCCTAAAATATTTATAATTGGGCCCTTTAAGAAAAAGTTTTTATTCTTACTACCTTAGAGGTCTCTAATAAATCAGGTCTGATGAATTGTTGGAACTGAAACTGACTTTGGAAATCATGTAGTGTTATTTTAAAATCTCACATCAATAGAGATAAATTACCTCTTGCCTAAAATCACATAGTCAATGGAAAGAGGTAGTTCTAGAACCCTGGTTCCATTGGTCCAAGGCTTTTTCATCCATGCTATGTCTTTCCTCACATAGAGCTTGTCTTACTTAAGATGGGATAGGTGTTATATAGGCTGGAGGCAAGGAGAATTCATAAAAAATTTTTCAAATTTTGATCTCATGTCTCATTCAGACAAATACTGTGCAACATGCATCAATTTATGAATAGTTTGACTTTCATTATTTTTTTCTGTTAATTTGATTTGCCTTCTGTTTTCCGTTTTTCTTACTTCTCAAAAAGTGTTATCAGTGGGGCATGGTGGTTCATGCTTATAATCCCAGAGCTTTGGAATACCGAGGTGGGAGGATACAGATTAGCCTGGGCAACATAGCAAGACCCTGTCTCTACAAAAAAATAAAATAAAAAATAAAAGGTGTATGGCCATCATGAAAAACTTTCCCACTTTTATTCTCATTCTCTCTTTTTTAAAAATCTCTCTTCTTTTTCTCCTTCAACAAAGGAATTTGGAGGTGACTGAGTTTCTGTACTAGCCCAAGGTTCTTAAGGGAGGTGATCAGAAAAGCAGAGAACACTCAGTTTTTACTGGAGTCTCTGGATGGGCTGTATGTGTGGAGAGGAGAGGGAGTGCCCACAGACTCACTGAAATAGTAAGGTTTAGTGTGTGTGAGCATAGGTGGGCTTTTCTGAGGGGAGTATCCATAGCTTTCATAATATTTGTAAAAGAGTCCATGACTGCAAGAAGATTTGGGATTATAGATGTAAAAGAAGACGTTTGGGAGAGAAATCTGCTCAGGTGTGTGATGGTGGAGACCGATCTAGGTTCCCAGGACTGTCAGACCTCAGCTAATCTGAAGGGAGAGCTCTCTGCCCACTTACATCAGCCCACCCAAGTCTCATTTTCTTTGCTCCTCACAGAGGTGGTAAGACTCTCAGATTTACAGAACGGTTGAACTCAGATGGTGATGAAAACTCAGTATAATTCTTTCCAAAGAACTTTCTGATTAATAGAAGCTGCAGAGGAACTAATTTTATGAAAATAACAAATGGGATTGTTTCAGTTGGAGCAAGCCAGGAGAGCTGGCGCTGATGCCAAGCAGGGAGATGCAAATGATACCATTGTGTGGAGCTGATGGCTCCAATCCTGCCGCTTATTTATTAAATGCCTTTCCGCTGTAAATTATTAACCCTAGATTTGGGGAGATGTGGGAGCTGACAGAATAAGACAATAGAACGGAAAGCAAACCTGGACAGCTTCCTTTAGTGTTAGTGCAGTATTGTGTTTTCTGAAAAGCCTCTGCTCCCCTCTGGTATTGGAGAAGGGGGAGGATTCTCTCTTCAGTGAGGCTCAGGGATGGATGAGACAAGCAACATACTTTTGATTTCTGAATTATTTGCCAGTTCTTACAAATCAGAATGATTTTCCGTGAAAATTCAACCTGTTGGCTCAACAACCAGGTGCCAGATATTTTGTGTATTTTCTGAAAGGGCTGTTTTGCCCAGACAAGGATAAGGTTGATTTGCCTTAACATTACGAAGTGCCAAATTAAATGTTTTAGGGGACTCGGCTGCCAGATGATTGGGTTCACTTGGCTTATTGGGTAACTGGGAAGGTCTAGCACACTGGAAAGGAGTTCTAAAGTCTAACTCTCAAGCTGAAGAATAGGAATAGGTTGATGGCCAGAGAGGGAGTTGAGCTCTGATTATGCTCAGCATCATTTGAAAAGCTGGAGTTCTGATAACTGGGGGAGTAGCTACTTTATGTGAGTCATAGGTTCAACTTTTAGCCCTCTACTTTCCTACAGCATCAGTGGAGGGCAGGAGGCTATGCCTCTTAGCCAGGCACCAGGCAAGTAATAGTATGTGCGTTGGTATGGATACCTGAAAGTAGGGCCCTTCATTCATCACTTGTCCATGCATTTGACAAGTGTTTACTGAGTGTTACTCTGGGCTCGCACTCTTCTGCAAAGTGGGGATAAAGAACGAACAGTGCAGCCCATGGTCAGAAGGGGGCCGGATTCTCACAACACCAAGTCCTTATCTAGATTTTGGTGATTCCTCCCCAGTGTGTGGAGTGAGAAGGCTCATTTCTTTTCTCCTCATCAGTAGGGTATGTGGGATTTCTTTGTTATTTGTAAGATGACATCCTCTCCTGGAGTGTGCCAAGGGTGATGATAAGCTGGGGTTTAATGTCTCTTTGTTCTCCTATAGATTAGGAGGAGGATATCAAGCCATCGAACAGCAAGAGAGAGATTCTGTCCCCATGAGCCCTGCCCAGCCGCTGGGTTTGCAAATCTGGGTCTCCTTTCTGGGGAGCTGATATCAACTGGCTGGCCAGAAGAGGATTCTGTGAGTTCTGATTTCCTCAGCTCTTGTGAAGGAAGAGAGGACCAAAGCCTGAGAGGCAAAGTGCCAGGCGACAGCTAGGAGGATATATATGGCAAGCTCAGCTGGAGCCTATACAGGAACATTTGGTGGTGGGGGTTAGGAAACTTGTGGTACTTTGTGGGAAAGAGCGAGAGTATTAGAAGAACCGTGGGGTTTCTGCATCGGCAGATGTCTTGAGGCGCTATTACAGCCTGTGGCGAGGCTGAGCCCACACTTGCTTACAAGGTTTGAAGTTCACCGTGCAGCTGGAAAATGCTCCCGTTCAGCTGAGGGCCCACCAGTGCCCTCTTCTGTCTGTTCCATAAGAGTATTTCAGAACAGGGTCAAGCTGAAGCTGTGAGGAGTGTAGCCACTGTTCTTGAGCTCTGAGGCCGGACTCAGAACTGAGGGATTTTAAAATATGGGGACAAATCTTCTTGAGCTCTCAGCTTCTCAAGTTGAAAAGCCTTTCACAGATTGGTGCTGTGTTCTGGGATTGAAAGACCAAATACTTAGAATGGAGATCTAAGAGCTAAATCAGGATTGCCGACATAATTCTCTCAGAAGCTCACAAATACCTAGGGGTGGCCCAGTTTGAGAGTGCAGTCTCACAAATATTCCACTTTTTTTTTTTTTTTTTTTTTTTATGAGAGTCACTGTCCATAAGGAGGAGAAGAAGTCTTGAAGATTTCAGTTCTGGGACTTTCTGCCTCAGACCTCTCTTTCGCTAACCTTTGGGGCACCATGCCAAATTATTCTCCGTAGAAACTATTAACATTATGAGTTTGCTACACAAACTCAGAGGCCCTGAAGGCAGTAGATGTGATTTAAATTAATCTAATAAATACATGATGAAAAATAGAATCACTTCTTTGATTGCTTAGCCAACGTGTTCCCCAGGTTGAGTCAGTAAGGGGTAGTCAGTGAGTGTGTAAGTAGGGGTCAGGGAGAAGAAAGGAAGGGAGTGACAAAGGTCAGGGAACTTGAGAAATGAAGAGAATGGAGCCAAATTCCCTAAAGAAAAAGGAAGTCCGGTGTGTGATCCTTCAGGTGGTACTTGGCTAAGAGCGGTGGCCATGCCTTGAGTTGGTCAAGATTCCCAAACCTTCTGTTTCTGAAGATGATTGCCGACGTGGTAGACTCCAGATTATGCCTGACCCCTTGGTCATGTTTTGACCTAAGGAATAAAGGCCTGATGCAATTCACTTCAAAGCCTGAGCATTCTGCCATCCATCGGGCAGTGTCCTGGACACGGGAGAGAGGGAGATAAGACACAGTACTTTTCTACACATGGTTCACATTCCCCATGGGAGATAACAAGAAAAACAACCTGGTGAGAAAGGCTACCTCAGAGGCAAATCTAGAGTGCCTCCCAGGTACACAGGGGGAAGCTAGAGGGGTCAGGGAAGGCTTCCAAGGTGACACTTGAACACAGCCTCTCCAGGTGACTGCAGATTAGCCACAGAGGGCAGGTGGGAAAGGATTCTAGACATAAAGAACAGCACGTTCCAGTGTCTAGTGACATACAAGCACATGGCAGACTAGCTGCTGGGCAACGGGTGGGGACTGAGCGTGGGATGGGGTGTGCTGGGCTGAAAGCAGGGGAGCAGCAAAGGCAGAAGCCGAGGCAGAGGGTCGTCTGCATCTGGATCACGAAGGGCTTGCATGACATGATAAGGAATTTCGACATTATCCCCCAGATTCTGATGAGCCACTAAAAGATTTTACAAAGGAAGATATTTATACTTTGTATATTAAAAAAAAAACCAAACTTTTCTTCCGTAAATCTCTTATCTAGTCATTTGGCTTCTGCTTGAATATTTTCAGGGTTGGGGAGCTCTCAACGTCCAAAGCTGCCCACCTCATTGTTGGATGACTGTAAATCTTAGAAAGTTCTTTCCCACATTAAGCCAAAGTCTCTGTCTCCTCACAATTCCTACTCATCATTTCTAGTTTGACCATTGTCAAGTAGCAACACATAAAAGGCTATTTAAAAAATATATGAAGATACCGGTTGAAACGTCCCTTAGTTCAGTTTTCCAAGTTTCCACAGAGTTTTCTCATTCTGTGTTTATTTCATTGTTTCTAGGCTTCTTTACCATCGCAATTACAGTTATCTGGATGAACTGTGGTTTATCAATGAATCTTTTTTTTTAATGCAGGATATTATGGGGATACAAACATTTTGGTTACATGAAATGCGTTTGCCTCACCCACACCAGGGCCACAAGTGTGTCTCTCCCCCATACAGTGTGCCCCGTTTCCACTATCTGTGGGTTAATCCCCCATCTCCCCACCTCCCCATCTGACTGGCACCCAATGAGTATCACTACCATGTGAGCACCTCAGTGTTGATCAGTTAGTACCAACTCGATGGCGAGTACATGTGGGGCGTGTTTTTCCATCCTTGTGACACCTCACTTATCAATGCATCTTTTAGAATCTGGTGCTAGAACTGCTCATAATACTTCAAATAAGTTCTAAAAGGCATGGAGTACAGTGATGTTCGGACCACTTCTTCTGAGCTGGGCACCAGATGACCATCAGGGATTCCAATGTCCTTAGTTTGTTACTGGTCATACCTCACTGCTTTTACAATTTTTGATTAACTGACACTTTTAACTCTTCTGCACATTAATTGCTACCAAGTCAAATTCCACCATACTCAGTATGTACAATTTATTTTTGAAATTTAAATATAGTACTTTATACTTATTTAAAGTTTACCTTATTAGTTTGAGCCCAACATTCCAGCCTATTGGACTCGTTTTTAGAGTTTTGATTTCCTTTCCTATGATATTAGTGGGTGTCCTTTCACATTTAATAAACATTCCTTGTATGTTTTAATCCAAGTCACTAATAAAAATGTCTAGGACAAAACTTGGTAGCAGTGGAGACCTCCTTCCAATATGTGTTCAGACATCTTCAATTTTGCCTAATGACCCATTTTACAACATAATGTTGAAGATTTATTAAACATTTTGTTCAAATCTTTGAAGATTTATTAAATATTCTGTTTAAATAAAGATACATAATGTTTGGCATTTTGTCTTATTTAAAAAACTAAGCATATATTGTTGACCTCCTATCTGCTAGGTTCTCTGCTAGCCGCTAATAACACAACACTACCATGATGTTAGTCTTGTCTTAAAGAGTTCACATCTAGCAGAGGTGACAGACATACACACACCAGCTCCAAATCAATATATGTATAGTTAAAATTTGCATTAGAGGGACAGATAGACAGAAAATAAAATATAATAGATAATATAACATACCATATTAAACATTAGCAATGTAAGTGAAATGTATCAAGAACCTAGAGAAAGAGGAGATTAAGTCTTCACGGTGAAGAAAGAGAAAGGAAGGCTTCAGAAAAAAGTGACATTTGAACATGGCCTTGAAACATCTGTAGAGTTTTTGTGGGGTAAGTGGAGACTGGAGACAGGAAGAAATTCCTGAGTGGAGAAACCGCATATGTAAACCAGGGAGGAGTGAATGTCTTGGGAATGATTCAGGAGCAGCAACTATTAAAGTGTGAGTGAGTACCAGGTTCAGGAAAATGAGTGTGAAGAGCTAACCTGATGTTTGAAGTGTCTTAAATGTTAAGGAATTTCAGCTTTATCCTACAGGTGAAGGGTTTAGCTAGAAAATAAGTCTTTAAGCAAGAGAATAAATAACATGATCAGATATATCAACTACATAACTCTATTGCACAAGGTGGTAAGTTCAGTTTAACAAAACTCATTCTTAGTGAACCCATTTTGGTTCTAGCATTAACTGGCCACTAAGCATCTGTTTAATGAGCACCTCAATCTTTTTGTGTGTGTTTTACCCTGCTTCTGTATTTTTCTTCACTTTTGCTTTGACCTTTCGGCCTCTTGCCTTTATTTTCCCTTGGGCATTTGTGTTCTGCATTCTGTTGGTTTATTTGTTCATCCACAGTGTGCTCTGACCTTTACTATTTAATGTGTCCTCTAATTCTGGCTTGTTTACCAGATTCTGAGCCACAGCAATCTCCTGACCCTCAGTCCTAGACTTGACTCCACTTTGGAATTCTCACCTGATTCAGTTGCCCAATTCCTCTGTGACCTCTGCATTCTGATCTAACCTGCTCTCATCCTTTGTGCTGCCGTCTTTGCCTCAGTTCTTCTACACTAGCTCTCTGACCTACAAGGTGTACCTGCTTGCTCACTTTGGTTCCAATTCTGGCAAAAAAATATCATCTTTCCTTTCTAGAAGCTATAGTATAGTAGAAGAGTAGACCTAACAAACAAGAAACTATGTGTTATAATTGACTGGCAAATTGGATGTGGTAACTAAAAGTGTTATTTGAGTTTAGAGAAAGGATTGAACTGGGAAATTCAAGAACCTCAGGAGGAATGTTCTTTTCTAGGCAACTCCCTTTTAGAAAGGTTTAGATATTTGGGACATGGACATTTCTTTGGAAAAAAGAAGAGAAATGCAGGCGGAACTTCCTCTGGACTTCCCAGTCATTGGCTCCAAAGCTGCCTATCTTAGAGGAGCTACCTTGTCTGTGCCATCTAGTGGCTGTTGCCACAAGAAACCTTACCCTCTCAAGGAGACAGCAATTTAACGCCATTTCCAACTTAAGCACCATATCTACAGGGCGTGAAATTAGTTCCAGCAAGCAGCAAATTTGCTGCTAATAAAAATATTTAGCGATTCACTTGTCTTTAAATCAGCAGTAGAATATTCTTTTGCTTGCATCAATGCTTGTTTCTCCCAATTCTAATATTTGATAATCAAGCTAGAGTTATTTAGCTAAAGCTATGAAACAGCAAGTTCTTCAGCTCTGCAAAAATTTGAGTTTCCTGAGCAGGAATTTTTATTTCTTTCTTCTCTTGGTCAGAAATAGTCCTAGGTGTTCCTTGGATCATGGAAATGGGGCACTTAAACTGATTCGGGGGTCTTGGAGATAAGTTTTCATTTTCTTCTTTCTGCCAACATTAGCTCCTGAGCTGTTACACGTGGAGAAACTGGGTTGCTAAGAGAGGACATGATTTCTATCTCATGTTTAGACACATCTTTACTCTGTCTCAGTGCCAAACTCATTTTAATTTCTTTTCTGTCTCTTTCAGCCTCTGAAAGAGTTGCTAAGGGCATGTGAGAAGGAACACAGCACGAGGCTACTGGAGAGCAGGGAACACAAGGAGGCAGATAAAGGAGCTATGAAAAGAACTGGAGAGAAAGGAGGGAGCTGGCAGAGGGAAGCTCTGGGGACCTCCAAGAGCCCCTTGACCCTAGAGGTAGAGAAGGAATGATGGGATCAAAGCAAGGATGCGGCCTATCTGCAGGGCATCCTGGTCCCTTGGCACCCTCCTAGCTGCTTCTTATCTTAATGTCCTTTAGGGCAGTTGTTTGCTTCTCCATTTCCCGTTCCAGCACGCTTGCCTCAGCCAGCTACCAAACAGGCAGCACAGCTCAAGCCTACAGCCCTCTTGCTGTCAGGTGCCAGAGTTGCTCAAAAGTCAAGCAGGTTCTGAGAATGGATTAAAGATGCTTTAAAGTGTCTAATACCCATGGGTTTCTTGGGCATTTCTTATAACAGCATTAATCCTGGGCCAGTCATTAGGTTTCCCAGAGTTCTCCTTAAATTAGTGCATATACAAGGTGGAAGTTAGCAGCACCTCTGTTAAGTCTTGATAAACATAACCCTAGGAGGTTGATAATTCCAACCTAGGATGTGTAGAGCACATGATCAGGGATCAATAATAAAAGGCCTTTACAGATAGAATAAATAATGTTTAGAGGCATTAAATAATTCTGTAATCTCAGAAAGGAACATGGGTAATATGTTGGTTCATAAAACAGGCTGGCCATTTGCAGAATTTCTAAGGGGTTAGGTAGCTGATCTTCATTAAAATTAATTATTTCAGAGGTCATCAAGTAGTTGATTTTTCTCTATGGAAAACTTAACCACCTCCCTAGCTTTAGCATCAAGTGTATGAATTATTGAAATCAAGACTGGATCCTGTGAAGAGGAGATGTGTACAGTGCAGGACTATCAAAGGAAATGCCTCTGCTAGGACACCCACATTCCAGAATGGGAAGGTCATTTGGAGAATGCCAAAATGAGAAACGAAAGCAACATTTAGAGGTCCCCTAAAGGCAGCATGGCATCCTAATAAGAATACAGGTACTCATGTCTGACTGCTTGGGTTGGAATCCTGGCTCTACCTCTTACTGGCTGTGTGATCTTAGGCAAGTTATTTAACCTCTCTGTAGTTTTGTTTCTTTATCTGGAAAACTAGGAAAAAGTTACCTACCTCAAAGGTTTATGTGAGGCAATAAGTGTTAGGTATTCATACCTTTAGTCCATGACAAATATTTGCAAAGCCCTTCAAATTGAGCCATTCTATTTACATGAGCTCTCTATTTCATGTAACTAGAAAACTTCAAAAAGCCATACCGTGGATTCACTATACATTTGTGCCATTTAAGCTTGGCTGGGCCTGTGTACCTGCTTGGCAATCATCCTACCATTTCTTGTTGACTTCTAGTGAAATTCCCTTAATAGTTGTTATAAGGCATGGTTTCTCAACCTTGGTACTATTAACTTTTTGGGCAAGATAATTCTTTATTGTGGGGGGCTTTCCTGTGTACAATAATCCCTTTTGTCTGAGGGGGATACTTTCCAAGACCCTCAGTGGATGCCTAAAACCACAGATAATACAGAACCCTATACATATTGTGTTTTTTTAATCTGATAAATGAGAGGGCTATCAAGTGACTAATGGGGTGGTCAACAGAGACAATAGGATACACTGGGCAAAGGCATGATTCATGTCCCAGGTAGGATGGAGTGGGATAGCATGAGATTTCATCCTGGCCTGCGATTTAAAACTTACGAATTGTTCATTTCTGGAATTTATCATTTAATATTTTTGGACCATGTTTGACTACAGGTAATTGAAACCATAGAAGGTGAAACTGTGGATAAGGAGGAACTACTGTACTGTTGGGTGTTTAGTAGCATCGCTGGCCTCTGCCCAGGAGATGCCGGTGGTATCGCCCACCCCCATCGTGGCAACAAAAAACATCTCCAGACATTGCCAAAGGTCTCCTGGGGGCAGAATCACCCCCAGCTGAGAACCATTGTTCTAGAGCTTTTTCCTCCTCAAGCTTGCAACCCCACCTGCAAACACCCACTTTCAGATGATTATGCCTCCTGTTTTCCTTAGAAAAACGTCACCTGATCTAGGTTGTTAAAATGTCCCTTTCTTCCCATTCAAAATTTGTCTGGATATTCACCCATCCTTTTCTCTTCCCCTTTAGTGTAGAAATGTCCTCTTATTCAAGATGAATCACTGCAGTCACGTCTTCCATTGAAGCCACTCTGCTTTCTCTGCTCCTTAGTCATCTGCCTCTGCTCAGCCTTCCCTCTGTCCAGATGCAGGCTCCACCAGTTTTTTTCCAAATGCCTATGAGTATCTTAGTTATCCTCACTAAGCTACAAGCCTTGTTTCTCTTTTAATCATCATGTTTCTCTGACAAATAGATATGAACAACAGCCAGTATTCATGGAGCACTTACTATGTGCCAGGCGCTGTCAGGTAGGTTCACGATATTTTTGCCACCGTGCAGTCTCCCCCTATGCCCAGAGCACTTATTTTCTCAATGATCACCTAATGGCCAAATCCAGTGGCTTTTTCTTGGTCTTCAATTCTTCACTTTCTCTAAAGCTCTTAATGCTGTTGACCGTCCCTTGGTTGAAACTGTTGCCTCCCTCAGACTTTATTTTCTCTAGGCTTCAATTTGATTAGCTTAAATTTGGAAGAATTAATTAAAGTGACTTCTAAGACGTCCTTTTGTGCCAGACTCTTATACATTTAAAATCCTCTCAGCTTCTGTTTGCCAGACCGCTGCAATCGAACCTTGTACCTTCAGAATCCCCAGGGGCCCACCGAAGGGGTGGGCAGGAGGGACCCCTCTGCAGCAGAATATACTGAGGTGACCTGGATCTGGATCTCCCACACAATCATCTAACTTTCTTAACCTTAAGCTTTTTTGCTTTTTTCAAAAGACTTTTTTCAAAGTCTAGGCTAGAGTACAGTGGCAACATAGCTCAATGCAACCTCAATCTCCTGGGCTCAAGCGATCCTCCTGCCTCAGCCTCATGAGTAACTGAGACTACAGGTGCACACCATCACACCTGGCTAATGTTTCTGGTTTTTTGTAGAGACATGGTCTTGGTCTTGTTTAGGCTGGTCTTGAACTCCTGACCTCAAGTGATCTGCCAGCCTGAGCCTCCCAAAGTGCTAGGCCTTATAGGCATGAGCCACCGTGGCCAGCCCTTTCAAGTTTTGCTTTTTCCCAAGCACCATCATTATTTGAACCCAGGCTGAAAACCAAAGAGTGATTTTGTTTGTTTTTATGTGTGTTTTATGCTTCCCTTTCCCTGCTGTCCCCAGTCCAGCTTTCAGAGCATCTCTCAACACCAGTCCCTGATTTTCATACCCACTAACCACTACTCCGACTCGGGCCTCATTATTACCTTTTAAAAATTGAATGTTTCTCACAGCATTTATCTCTACATTTTCTAAACAACATACTGCTTCTAATGCTTGATTTCCTCGCCCCTGACTTTGACATTATCATTACCTTCATCCTCTGGATGATGATAATGTAACTCTTGAACACACATTTCACACACATATATCATGTGTCTCCTCCTTAGGTCTTCCTAATTTAGTTACTGTATAATTTTTGGTTAAATTGGTATTCAGTGTTCATAGTGTTATGACTATAGACATGTTGTTTGTAACTAAGCCATGTAGTGCACTGTGATCACTTTTCCTTTTTTGTATGTTTTCTTTTTTCTGCTAGTATTGGTTCTTTTTTCATTTGCTTAGTTTTATAGGTACCTATCACTGTCTGCCCCAAACGTTCTAGGAGAGCTGGCAATCCCCTCCAATTTGGCCATGCACATCAGATAACTTCTCAATTGCCTGCCACCTGGATTATCACTCTTCCTGCTTCCATCTAGACTGCCATCTTTAGGCCTGTGGCAGCTCTTTGCATCAACATTAGGAATTCCTTTGATTCTTCTTCTAAATGAGACTCTTATTTCCTGGACCTGTGTCTCCTCTTTCTTGGTTTACTCCTTATTTTGATGAAGCAAATCTACAAGTCTTCTTCATAGAAAGGATTCACAGGAAGTAAATATTTTTCAGTACTTGCATTTTTGGAAGTGTATGTGTTCAACTTTATAGTTGATTAATTATTTGTCAAGGTATAGAAATGTTAATTAAAAGTCATTTTTCCTCAGAATTTTGAAGGTCTTGTTCCGTTCCACCATTATTTTTGTATCTAGGCCCGTTTTCAAGAAGTCCGATGCCATTCTGGTTCTTATTCCTTTGTATGTGGCCCTTTCACCTCTCTGAAAGTTTTTAGGACTCTCTTTACTCTTTCTTTCTTCCTTCTTTCCTCCTCTCGCCCTCTCTTCCTTACTTCTTTCTCCCTCTTTTTAATGTATCAGCTTTATTCATATACTATAAAATTCATCCAAGGTGTACAAAGGGTCTTTAGTATACTCACACAGTTGTGCAACTATCACATCAATTTTAAAACATTTTATCAGCCCCAAAAGAAACCAACCTCATACCCATGAAGCAGTCAGTCCCCATGTCCCCTCACGACCTCCCCAGCCCTAGGCAACCACCAATCTACATTCTGTCTCTGTGGATTTGCTTATTATGGTCTTTTCATATAACTGCAATCATATAATACGTGGTCTTTTATGACTGGCTTCTTTCACTCAGCATCATGTTTCAAGATTCTTCCACGTGGTAGCATGTCTCAGGATTTCATTCCTTGCTAAGGCTGAACAATATTCCATTGTATGGACATACTACATTTTGTTTATCCAGTAATAAGTTGATGAACTTAATTGTTCCTCTCCCAGAGTTGTGGTCTTTATGGGCTTATGTCCTTTTTATTCACTTATTATCATTTTGATTGGATTTTATGAGGGCGTACAGATTAATAAGCATGTCCACTCTACCGTGCTCAACCAGAAGTCCCAGCTGCTTATGGCTGAGCTGTCCCATCAGGCTCACACCCATTTCCTTGAAAGTTGTTCCTACTTTGACCCAATCTACATGTTCCTGCCAGAGTAATCTTTCTAAAGCACAACTCTAATTATATAACTTCTCAGTTAAAAATCTTTCATTGTTTCCCAATTTGACCATGTAATCTTCCATTAGAAAAGACCTTACAGGTTCTTTGGAGCAGCTCTCTGCTTGATGCATGAAGCTCCTGTCCACGGTGGCTGGTCCTCAGGCATCTCAAGTGAAAAAGAGGTTGCTGCCTCACCAGTTTGTCCATTCCATTATTGTGCAGTTTTTTTCGTTAGAAAGTCCTTTCTTATATAAAACTGAAGTACATTCCTGAAACTTTCAGTTATTCACCGAAATTCTCACCTATGATGTTCAAATTATTAATAGAAGCATAATCTCTCTCTAATCTGCTATAGAAAATGATAGCACTTTGTATAACTGAATTAATGCTACCACGTGCCCCCAGCTATTCTCTTCTCCTAGCAAAAATCCCTAATTCCTTCAGTCATTTCTTATCTGCCATTGCCTATTGAATAGTGTCCAAAATACCACAGTCTTACATTTAGGACCTTCTGGGACATGGCTTCAACTTCCTTTACAGATGTCAACTCTCATCTCCTACTTTTGCCGTGCACTCCCGGCACACGACTTGCTTTTACTCATCTTTGTCTTTGTTTATGTCCTGTTCTTTTCCTGCAATACTCTTCTTCAACTCTTTCTGCTAAAATCAGGCCATCAAAAGACTGGGGCTGATACACACCAAACTGTTAAAGTAGTTACTTTCCGGGGATGGAATGGGATGGGTGAAAGGAGAATACTGGTATCTTACTTTATACAGTTTGTTTTTTAAAGCAGCACAATTGTTGATGATCTTATTTTTTATGCTATTCAATGTCTTTTTCAGATACATTGGAATTAATTTTAAAAAATAAATTAACAACAAATTCTAGCTATCAGTTGCAATCCATTTCAAAAGTTATATGCTCCTGGAAGCTTTCTTTGAATCTTCTGACTGAAGTGAGCTTCCTTACTTTGACACCCAGAGCATTTGGGCAGTGGCCTTATCATGGTACACTTTACATCATAGATATTTGTGTGCAAGCCTTAACTATTTAGCAGACCTCAAGCTCCTAGAGACCGAGGATTATGTCTTACTCATTTTGGAAACCTCTGCCTTATATGCTACCCAGCAGGAACTCAATGCATTTTTATTGAAAGTGTAACTGGGTGAATTCACATTATAATTTTCTCATGCTCCTTCAAACATGGTTCTCTATTTTTCTTTAAATGGGGAGAGAGAGAATTCTGGGTACTCCAGCTTCTGGCCTGCCACTCTGCAGATCACTCTGGCCCTTCCCAAGGCACAGGGAGGCACTGTTGGATCAGCACTTCTCTCTTCACAGCCTCATCTGCTTCAGTGTCTGGGTGTGCGGTGCTACCCCACAGACCCACAGAGACACAGAGTAAGGCAACAGGCTCTGGAGACAGGCGTGGGGAGAGTGGAGCGGAGCTGGCTGAGTTAGGGCCCAAGAAAGTGAGAGTTTCTGGTGGAGAAGAAAATTCAAGCAGAGAGTGCAAGAAGGGAAAGGCAGGCAGGGTGGGGGCAGTGGAGGCAGAGCATGCTGTCTAGTGCGCAGGCACCTGGCTCAGAGGCAGACAAAGCTCCTCCCAAGAAGTGAGGCGCCCACTCCCACCAGTGCCAGAAAGGAAAGATCTCTTTCTCCTGTGGTGCTGGAGTGAACAGGAAGGCCAGGATCTATGTCTCTGTTGAATCTTGGGTTGTTCTCTGCCTGAGGTGGAAATGAGTTCTTGGTTTATGTCTCTGTGTCTGTGTCTGTCTCCCTCAGACACACACACACACACACACACACACACACACCCCACACCCTTTTGCTTCCACCTCTCCTCATGGGGCAGGATGTAACCAGCTCTTACAGCTCCTTGCAACAAGGATAGACTTGGGCCATGAGGGGTCCCGGCTCCCTGATTCTTGAGGATGCCCCCAGTTGCAAGGGTGAAAAAACCATGAGTCCTTGCTCATTAATCTCCCTCCACTTTTTCCAAGTCCATTACTTGGTCACCACTGGCCTGCAGGCAGAAGATTACCTGAGTGCTGAGTTATGGGGAAAAGTGAACACAGGAGGGAGAGCTTGCATGCGGTCACAGGCAGATGTTATGTTTTCCGTTTTTTTGTTTGTTTGTTTTTTATCTTGAACTTTGGGTTCACATCATTGAGTTGGTCATCCTCTTCGTTTCAAGGTGTGCTATCATCATTGTTGATTCTTACTTTGCACTTCTATTTCCCCATCCCTGTTTCTATTCCCCACTAACGGCTCTTTTCCTGATTATTTAATGTATTCTTTACATAGGGCTCTCTGGAAACAAGTTCTGAGATGGGAGTTACACACAGGTTTATTCACGAGTGCCCTTGGGAGATGCACTTGTAAGGAGGTGTGGAAGATGGGTTAGACTGACGGTGAAGGAGGCTGTCATGCAGTTGCAGCTGAGAACTCTGCTGAGCCCGTGGATACTCTGGACCCTTCGTAGTTTTCCCAAACAGACACAAAGGGGACTAAGCCTTTTACATCCTGGCATCAGTCAGCCAGTGGCTGCTGGCCTTCCCCTAGCAGAGGTGCAACCTTAGGTGAGGCAATTCCCGGTGGCCAGAGCAATTCCCCTGAGCGACACAGCCTTGAGGCTCAGCGCAGATCCCACCAGCAGCTGGCAGGTGGGGTGGATCGTCCCTGAAGAGGGTCTAAGGGTAGAGCATCACATTACCCACTGTAGTGTATGTTCTTCTCATCCACCTTCAGGAAGTTTACCCTTGAAACATATATAGTGTTCCTTTGTGTCTTTTTAAAACTTTACATAAATGGCATTGTGCCATAGACCTATTCTTGCCCCCCGCCCATCCCAGCTCTGTTTTGGAGCCCTATCCATGCTGTGCGTGGATCTATTACATTCCTTCATGCCACTGCACAGGGCTTCATCATCTGTGTTTACCATAATTTGCCTTTCCATTCCCCTGGTGATGGACACTCAGGCTGCCACCAATACTTTGCTGCCACCATAAGCAAGGTGATGAGCCTCCTGGAGCTTCTGTGGGAGAGTCTCTCGAAGGGATACATTCATGATGTTGCCATGCTGGGCCACAGGCTATATGCATTTTTCATTTCACTACGTTTTACCAAAATTTTCTCCAAATTGACTGTACCAGTTTTCACCTTCATCAGCTGCTCCTAGTTCCCAAATCCTTGCTAGCTCTTGACATTACCAAGCTTTCTAATTTTTACTAATTTATTAGAGGTAAAGTGAGATCTTATTTCTGTTTTGTTTTTCTTATTATTTGTGAAATTAAGCATCACTTCAAATACTTGTTAACTATTAAGATTGCCCTTTCTATGAACTACCTATTCATATACTTTGCCCATTTTTCTACTGTTCCCTGTCTTTTTTAAAAAGACTTATTTGTTGGGATTCCCTGAATAATTTCTAGTTGTAAATGTCTTCTTCCAGGCACTACCCATCTGTTAACTCTGTTGATGGTGTACTTCATTGAACAGAAATCCTTAATTTGGGTGTAAAATCCATCCATTTTTCTCTGTACGGTTTTGCTTTTGGATCTTGTTTAAAAAATCTTTTACCACTTCAAGGTCACAGAATGCTATCATATATTTTCTTCTACTAGTTTATGGTTTTACTTTTCACATGTAGGTATTGAATCCATCTAGAGTTTATTTTCATATTTGGTAATAAGATAGATTCAAATTTTTTTCACAATTTATGAAATAATTCATCTTTTTACTCTTTGATTTATGATGCAAGAATTATTAATATCATACTCCAGGTTTTCATGCACCTGTAAGTCTGTTTTGGATGCTCATTTTACCTGCCGGTTAGCCTGTTCCTATGCATATACCACACTGTTTTAATTACTCTGCTCTTGTAATATTTCTCAACATCTGGTATGGTATGTTCCTTCCTTTTGTTCTTTTTTTTCTTAACTATCTTATCATTAGTGGACCTTTATCCTTCCTCACAAATTTTTAAATGTTTATCAAGTTTGTCTCCCCGCCCTGCAACTGCCAAATCTATTGGGATTCTGATTGGGTTGAATTAAATTTACAGGCTAATTTAGGGGAATTTACATTATATAGAGTTAAGTGATTCCTCCCAAAAGTATGACAGATTCTTCCATTTATTCAGGTTTTCCTTTGCTCTTTAAACAGGGTTTAAAAATCTTTCTCATAAAAAGTCATGTACATTATTTGTTAGACTAATTCCCAGATGTTTACAATTTTGCTGTTACTGTAAATGGTATCATATTTTACATTAAATTTTATTCTGTTTTTACTTATAAAAAGGAATTGTGTTTTATTCTCTATTGATAAGATATATTGATATTTCATGCACAAGAGGTAAAATACCAAAAGAACCTAACAGCCTCTTACCTTTCAGTGTCAAATAACCACTCTGAAATTGCCGCTGTGGTCTGGAAATAACAAGTGTCTAAATTGTCTACTAAGATTTCAATATATTTGCATACTATTTTTCAAAAAATGCTTATTGTCGCCAATGCACAACCCAGTCCTCTCTGTTTCTGCTGCTTCTCCTTCAGAGAACTCAGCCCCCGGAATGTCTGATTGAACTGGACCTGCCTGAGTTTTGGTTATGTGAGTCCACGCTTGAGTGCAAAACTGCTGATTGGAAAGTTGGGCCGGGAGCAGGGCAGGAGAAACTGACAACTGTCTTCCCCGGACACCATTAAGTAATATCGTTTCTGTCTCGTTTCCCAGACTAACCCAAAAGAGGATCCTGGGAGGCAAGAAAACAAAGCAAGCAGAGCTGGGCCTGGATAGAGCAGCAGAGCATGTCAACACCCTCATGGAGCATGGAGGGACAGAAGCCCAGATGCGTCTCTGAGCCGAGCCAGGTGCCCACAGGCTAAATGCATGTTCCCTCTTGCATCCCCTTCCTTCTCCACAAAGTCCTCTTAGGTTAACCACGATGGAGGTGACAACTCTTTAATTTCATTGAGTTCAAACATGTAAATCTAAGAACAGTCTGCCTCCAATTAGACTGCTTACCCTTTATTATGATGCCATGGGAAAACGCTTAATGGTTTGAACAACACTTTTTAAAGATATTTATTCCACATCCATTATTTTGCTTGATCCTCATAGCATGCCCGAGAAGAGAAAAGGCGCATACACAACTCCTTTTTTTGAGCTGAAGCTGAGTCACAGACTTGCCTATGCTGTCCAGTGAATGGCATTAGGATGAGGCCCCAGAGCATTCTGACTTCCTAGGCTGCAGTTCCGCCAGTCTACTATTGTTTCTCATATTTGATTAATGTTCACACCCTTTTTAAAAGAGAAAAAATATTCTCTCAGACATCTAATATTGACCTAAATTATTTATACCATGTAACCTAAGAAGTCTAAACAAAAAATAGGTCTAACTTCCCAATGTTTATAGCTCTTTTATAACTAAGAATGAATTAAATGCTAACAAAATCCTAAAATAAAAAAAAAATTTAAGTTAACATCAGTCCAATTTGAACCGTAATTGTTGTTTTCCTGAAACTAACTCACTGCTGTGGGTGAGCATCTGGCCCTGACTGCTGTGCTGCAGGTCCTGTTCCACATGCTGTGCCTGCTGCTGTGGGCTCCCGCTCTCCTGGATTTGAACCTCTACAAAACCCTCATTTGTCTAAAGCACCTGGGTATTGTTGGGCCTTCACTTGCTACAAATGTGTCATTGAAGTATTGGGTCTGCCTCTGTCTTCTGCCCTTTCAAAGTTCATTTCCTCATAAGGAGAAGGCAATTAGCAATTCTTATTAAACCTGCTTCCTTGCCTGATCCGTGTTGGAATTAACCCTTTGCGTGATGGAATCAAGTGAGCCTCATGGACGGAATTAATCATTTCTAGATTTTGGGCCTTTAAAAAAAATGATCAGATGTTCCCCTTTGAGGAGGGGGTATAAAGAGGAAAATAAATACTGAAGAATTCAATTTCGCTCTGTGAAGTCCTCATCTGACAAGTAGTTAATCTATTTGTTGATACTGTGAGAGGAGCATATCCAGCAGGGAGAAAATTAAAAAACGCTCAGCGCCAGTTGCTACCCTGATGAATCTCATCCAATTATTTAACAGGACACTGCTGGGTATACTTTTTTTATTGTTTTAATTTTATTTTATTCTCTATTGTTTGTCATACCATTGTAAAAGTTTTCTAGATTAAAAAATCCTTTTTCGGTCTATCCTTTTGCACTTGGCAACCATTGATTTTTTTTTTTTTTTTTTGCTTCTGTGTTCATAACTGAGGTTGAAATTAATGTAGGATTATTATTGATTTATGTATTTATTTATTTACTTTCCTCCTTGAATGTAGCATTTTAGAGGTTGGATTCTGAAAGGAATTTTAAAGAGCACCAGCTGCAGTAGGCGAGTTTTAGGTCAGGGAAGGATAGTTTAGAATTGTGTGAACTGTAAAGTATTTGAGAAAAGTGTTAGTTACATTCTTCTTTGTTGAAAAAAAAGTGTCCCCCCTTTTTTTTCAACATGAAGGACTGAGGCAAGCTGCTTTTTTCATGTTGGAAGGCCACATTAATTTAGCTGTAATCAAGTAAGGCCACATTCAAGAAACTTCAATTAGATATACTTTAAAATGCACATTATTTTGTAAAAATCTAACTCCTATGTACTTAGTAATTTCAAAAAATGAAAACTATTTGTTAATTTTAGAGTTAACTAACCTTTTAACGACTTTGTTGTGTCTGCTTTTTGTTGGAAAGCATTTGAGTATTTGGTTGCAGCATGGAGGTCTGCAGTTTCAGTTGATCCTCTAGATGGTATCAGTCATTTGTGACCTTAAGGGCATCTTGATTTGAGTTAGGAAGGAGAACATAGATTTGCACCCATAAGTGGTTGAAAAGCAAGAAAGCATGTTGCCAAATGCATGGGTTTTTTACTGCATTTTTCCATATTTCAATTGGATCTTTCTAAGCATCAACAACTTTAAAATATCATCTACTGAGAGCTCAGTCAATTCTATCTGTAGTTCTTTAGGTGCCTTGGTGATATCAACTAGGTGAGGCTGAAATGCTAACTTGAGTATGATGTCATGATTCTCAAAGGCAGTGAACCTTTCATTTTATTCTCCAATTAATAGGTCTATAACAGCTGTGTATTCTTCAAATGATTCACATATATCATCCTGCTCATCAATGACCTTTGCTAACTGGGGAAAATGTTCATCCAAAATTTCGCTTTGCAGAAATGTTTTGAAAAAAGATTTTTTTGAAATGCTTGGATTTTTTTGTCCACATATCATATACAGACTTAGTTTTACCTTGCAAAGAAATATTCAAGTTGTTTTGATTTGACATATCACACAGAAATGCTACATTCTTATAGAAATCTTCTTTCACTAATTCACATTGCTGATTCTGTTCTTCATAAAGTTTAACTATCTGTCCTCACAGAGATAAAATGTTGGCTAACACCTGTCCCTGCCATAGCCAACGCAGTTTATCTTGAAAGTTGCTGAAGATACCTATTCCCCATGTTCTGTTCACAAGAGTGTCCAAAGCAAGTTACTCTTCGTAGCAAAGAAAATCTTCTGTTATGACCGGAATGAAGTATAAAATCCATGCCGATTCAGTAGATCAGTTGATTCTCCCAAAGCGACTGAATAATATATGTTTTCCTTTTGAAGTATTGCATGAAGTTGTTTTGTTAAGTTGAAGGCTAATTCATGCTGCCGATCAGTTATGGTTCTCCTTGAAAGAGGCAGTTGTTTGCACTTTGAAACATTATCGGGGTCTAAGCATGCTATGACTTTGACAGTGCATTCTTTCACAATTTCTATATCACTGAATGGCTTCCCTTTTTTTCCCAAGTATATAAGCTACTTTATAAGTTGTTTCAGTGGCATTATTTCCAGGTCTTATTGCTGCTTTAAAGAAACGTCTTTGATTTTGCTTTTCATCTTTTAATTTCTGCAATACAAACTTTTGTGCCTTTCCCTCTAATTTAAAATATTTGTGGTCCTTATGAGTGTTGAATTTCTTTAACGTTGATATGGCAGTATCACAAAGCAAGCAAATCATCTTATCTTTAGCAGAAACAAGATAATATTGCATTCCCAAACCTCACTAAAAATCTGTTTTCTTCCTTCAGTGTTTTTGGTCTTCTTTGATGTGTGGGCTGTTAAGCAGATAATTAAAAAATACTGTCGAGCTGTGCAACTGTTCACAAATCCTACTTTAAACAGAAACACAATGCACCATTGTGAAAAGCTGACAACAGACTGGCAAACTCAACCCCGATAAACTCTCCCCAACCAGCCTCATGTGGCAGCAGCACCAGGCAGGCCAGGAAGTTAGAACTAAATCATGAGCATAGCAGGTGTCGACTTAGCCCTCGTGGCTTAGTAATGTTCTAACTGTGCCAGTTAATCTGAGAGGATTATTTTGTTGAAACTTATGTTATTCTTTGGTATTTTA
Source organism: Lepilemur ruficaudatus (assembly GCA_963574885.1). Classification (NCBI taxonomy): domain Eukaryota; kingdom Metazoa; phylum Chordata; class Mammalia; order Primates; family Lepilemuridae; genus Lepilemur; species Lepilemur ruficaudatus. Next base: position 30,885 of record CAUYRT010034946.1, read on the forward strand.
AATACATTCATTTAAAAAATAA
>CAUYRT010034948.1:0-68424 GCA_963574885.1 Lepilemur ruficaudatus
GGAGGCCGAGGCGGGCGGATTGCTCAAGGTCAGGAGTTCAAGACCAGCCTGAGCAAGAGCGAGACCCCGTCTCTACTATAAATAGAAAGAAATTAATTGGACATGTGAAAAATTAGCCGGGCATGGTGGCGCATGCCTGTAGTCCTAGCTACTCGGGAGGCTGAGGCAGAAGGATCGCTTGAGCCCAGGGGTTTGAGGTTGCTGTGAGCTAGGCTGACGCCACGGCACTCTACAGCCCGGGCAACAGAGTGAGACTCTGTCTCAAAAAAAAAAAAAAAAAAAACTAATTAAAGATTAAAAACATGCTGACTATAAAAATGTATAAGTACTAAAAAGTGTAAAGGACAAAAAACTCACCCACAGTGCCATTCTGCAACCATGGTGAGTACTTTGGCATGTTTTATTCTAATCTTGTCTCAGTATACATTGTGATTATGCTATTCTGCTTTTATCATTTAATATTAATGTCAACATATAGTAGATATATTTATGTATTTTAAAAATATGTGTATACTTTTTTAAATTAAGAAAAAACTCCTACTACTCCCTAAACTCTGTATGTCACTGTGCTGGGAATAATACACTAGCTTTAGAAAATTACTTGCTAGGGAGGAAACTCAAGGAAGGCTTCAAAGTAGAAAAGACATTTTCCCTGGGTGTCAAAAGATGACCAGCAATTTGCCAACTGGAAAGGAAATTCCAGGTAGAAGAATAGTACATAAAAGAGCAGGGGACAACAGGAGAGCCACTGTGGCTAAATGGAGGGAGCTAAGGAAGGTAGAGAGATGCTATAATAAAGTTGGCAAGACACAGATCTCTCTCATATTCAGAAATACAAATGTGACTGGTCAAAACTTCCATTTAAGCAAAGCGCAGCACAACAGCTTTAACTGGAATCACTCATGTGCTTATGATGAAGCTGCAATGAAAATGCTAAAAAAAAAAAGTTAAGGTTTGGGGAATGCAAAAGGCATGAGTGGAGTGTGACTTACAGTGGCCAAGAAAGGAGGCAGCCAAGTCTCACCACCACTATTAATGTGAGGGATTTCTAAATGCCTGACTCCAAGCTGAGCTCTTTAAATGCCTTACCTTGTTAGCCTTCACAGCAACCCCCTGAGACAGGCATTATTCCATTTCACAGATGAGGAAACTGAGGCTTAGGTTAAATAACTTCAGCAAATGCACACAGAGAGTCAGTGAAAGAGCTGCTTTTGAACCTAAGTCTGTATGTCTCCACGGTTACAACGAGGAATAGAAAATTATTACTAGAACCCAAAATAGCCATACTAAAGATTTTCTAACCAACTATTATTGCTACAGGCTTTTGTTTTGGAAATACTAAACTCACCCAAAGATTCACCCAAATATGCTCAACTGATTTTTGACTAAGTTGCAAAACCAATACACTGGAGCAACAATAACCTTTTAAAGCCATTTGTTTGTTGACAAATGGTGTTGGAGCAATTTTACATACATAGGCAAAAAAATGAACCTCAACCTAAACCTCAGACTTCACACAGAAATTAACTCAGAATGGATCACAGACTTAAATGTAAAATGAAAAACTATATAATAATCCCAAAGATCTCACTTCAAACAAAAGAGATGTTTCAGTTTTAGTTTTAGCTCTATGCAATAAGAGGACCAGGATGAAGAGAAAAAGAGCCAGGCACTGGGCTAAATGTTTCGCAGACTTTATCTCACTTAACCTTTGTCTCATGTTATAGAAGAGGAAACTGAGGCACATAGAGGTTAAGTAGCTCAACTAACTGCTCTACTGCTACCACTGTCCTATACTTGGTGGTGGTCCTTCTGAAAAGAGAAATTGTTGACACAAAAAATAAGATTTCTTTCTTGTACAAGATGGACTTTTAGGTGCCTGAACAAAGTTTAAATCTAGATGGATGTGAAGATCCAGCTGAAAAAGGAACTCCACTTAGTAGCCCCCTTTGTTCTCCCTCCTTGGATGAATGGTCTGAGGCCAAGCGGCAGTGCCTGTCCTTGACCAGCTGGAAGTTATAAGGTCAGGAAAAGCCCCCCGGCTCAGAATAGTATTTACAGCTCAATGCCACAGTGGCAAGAGCGGACACCCAAGAGAAACAAAGGGCCAAGCCTCCACACAAGCGCACACATTTGCACACTGGCATCTAGGTCGTCTTCAGGCTAGAGGGTTTTCAAGTGATGGGATTATTACTGATGGAGAAAGACTGCCTGTCATGTCACAGGAGGTCCTCAACTCCTTTTAAGTTTCCCTCAAGACAGCAAGGGGAGAAGATACAGTCACGCAAACCTGGTAAGCTAAGGGTCAAGGAGGCCGCTTACCGTCCCCAGAAGAGAAATTTAGTCATACCACAACAGGGTGTTTTAGCAAGCAGGTGTTTTCTGTTTCAATACTCGCCTCCACCTTCCTTCTTTTTGCCATGGTGGCAAGAGGGACATAAATTCTCCATGCACTAGGACTTCTTCAAAAGTGGGGGACACCACCTCTGATGCTGACTCAGAGGAACTGTCCAGGTAGGGAAGGGTTAAGGCGTGTCCTGTACCGTCAGCTCTCAATTATTATCACTTGGAAAAGCCGCAGGGTTTACAGGAAGAGTGTGAGAATGCTGCAGCTTTCCCAGCCAACATTTGGTTCCCATTACCGTGAATAATCTCCTTCCTCCCTCCTTCCCCCAACCCCCATCCTTTTTCTACTTTTTCCACATTTTATATTAAAAGTACATCAAACACTTTTCTTCCTTTTTAATATTTTCCTTAAGCTTCCTTCACTCAGTTTTCTGGGTTCTATGACTTTTTCTGGTTATTCATTACTTAGGGAGGTGGGAAGATCAGGCTCCTTGGGTGAAATCAATCAAAAAAGAAAAAACCAGGAGAGAAAGACCTGAGCAATGTTGGAAAAGATGAACTTGACTCATAGGGATTCTTTCTAGTCTAAGTGCCATTAAGAAAAGAAAGAGCCCACTGAGACCCTTTACCCTCTTGCTTCTTGGGCCGCTCTCAGTTGTACTCCTGCCCAAAACAAAGCAACCCTGAAGTACTATATCTGAAGACAGAGTCTATTCCTCATTTCATCATCAGTAAAAATGGAGGAGTATCTGTACGAAAGGGATAAGCAATAGTGCAGAGGAACAGATAGATCAGTGGGGTATGCAATGTTGGCAAGGGTGTGGGGAAAAGGGCATGCTTCTGTACTCTAGATTGGAGGGCATTTTGGGATAGGCATTTTGGATGCCAATTTGACAGTATCTATAAAAATTCAAAGTGAACATATCATTTTATCCAACAAATTCTACTTCTAGGAATTTACCCTCTAGAAATACTTGCATATGTGCACAAAGATACACATAAAAGGTGTTCACTGCTGATGCCTCAACTGGACACAACTTTGTGCCCCTTAATGGGAGGATGGCAAAATAAATTATGGTACATTTATACTTTGGAAAACTACATAGTGGTTAAAAATATTTTAGTAAGTTTATATGAACAGACTGAAAAAATATGGAGACACATTAGGATGGAAAAATACTTGAAAAAATATACAAATCAACCTTTTAACTGTAGCTGCCTCTGAGAAGACTTTACCTCCTTGTACTTCATATATGTTAGATTATTGTATGATGTGGCTACATGTGTGTATTACATGTGCAACAAATTTTTTAAAAGTATGGACATAAATATTACAATCTACAGAAAATAAGAAAAAAATAAATAAATATAAATAAATATCCCCCCTCCCCATCCCCCAGTTTGTAGCCCTGTGTAAATTTCCCTGAAATGGAAGAAATTTGAAACTTAGAACATTTCTTAACTTCACAACATGAACCAAGTCAGACTTAGGGAAGTAGAGAGAGTATGGAAAATTATTGAGGGAATTCCCCCAGAAAGTCAGACCAGATGACAGAGAAATAAACAGGGGAGAAGAAATGATGACTCTAAGAGGTCCAAAAGTTCCCAAGGTCACCGTCATGGTAGTGAAAACAGTGAACACTGATCTAACCAAGAACTGTACTCTAAGTCTACTGCAAGGACTGGAGGAAGGGCAGCACGTGTGTGTGTGTGTGTGTGTGTGTGCACACGTGGGCACAGCGGTGGGGTGGGGGGAGGAACTGTAGTACAAAACCATTAAATCTCCATCTTCAGATAAGAAGTTAAAAGATAATATCTAAAATCAAAAATTGGGAGAATAAACATATGATTTAGAAATACGAAGGTAAATAACAGAAGAAAAAGCTAAAAGAAAGTTAAAAGCAGTTATCTCTAGGGCATGGAAATAAGGTTGGGTAACTGGAAAGAGAAGGGGCAAGAGATTCCCATTTTTATTATAAACCTTTTAGAATTACTTAATGTTTAAAATTTTGTACCTAGATTATTGTGGGAGCCAGCCTCCAAGATGGCCCCCAATGATCCCCTACCTCCTAGTACTCATACCCTTGTCTAGTATCCTCCCACACTGAATAGGGCTGCTTCATGTAAACAATAGGATGTTAAGAAAATAACAGTGTGTCCAAAAGACCCAAACATAAGAGCTAAAACTATTAATATTAAGACTCTTATTCAAAGACCACATAGGGCAAAAGCTTCATGATACTGGATTTGGCAATGATTTCTTGGATATGACACCAAAGGCATAGGCTACAAAAGAAAAAACAGGCAAATTGGACTTCATCAAAATTAAAACTTTTGTGTATCAACAGTTACACTGTCAACAGAGTAAAAAGGCAACCGATGGAATGGGAAAAAATATTTGCAAATCATACATCTGGTATACATCATACAACCAGAATATATACAGAACTCCTAAAACTCAATAAAAAAACAAATAACCTGATTAATAAGTTGGCAAGAAACTTGAATAGACATTTCTCCAAAGAAGATATACAGTTGACAAGCACATGAAATGATGCTCAACATCAGCAGGGAAATGCAAATCAATCCTTAATCATTAGAGAAATATAAACCAAAACTACAATGAAATTTCAACTCATATACATTAGGATGACTATTATCAAAAAGACAGAAAATAGGCTGGCATGGAGGCTCACGTCTGTAATCCTAGCACTCTGGGAGGCCGAGGCAGGAGGACTGCTTGAGGTCAGGAGTTCGAGACCAGCCTCAGCAAGAGCGAGTCTCTTCTAAAAATAGAAAAAATTAGCTGGCGTGGTGGCAAGTGCCTGTAGTCCCAGCTACTCAGGAGGCTTAGGTAGGAGGCTCACTTGAGCCCAGGAGTTTGAGGTTGCTGTGAGCTAGGCTGATGCCATGGCACTCTAGGGTGGGCAACAGAGTGAGACTTCGTTTCAAAAAAAAAAAAGAAAATAAGTGTTGAGGATGTGCCAAAACTGAAACCCTTGTGAACTGCTTATGGGAATGTAAAATGGTGCAGCAGCTATGGAAAACATTAGGGTGGTTCCTCAAAAATTTAAAAATGGAATTACCCTTCTTCTCCAAGAAAACACCAAACGGCAGCTGATGCCAGTTCTGTGGGAGGGCCCGACGGCCCAGGAGGAGACTGAGGCAGCTTCCACAGAAGCTTGGCAGTGCTATCTGGGGCCGGGGTTGCAGCTGTGCTCTAGGCCCAGGCTGTGAAGCTCACAGAGGCATTGTCTTATGATGTTGGAGCAGATGATAAGGCTGGTATGGCAGACAGTGCTACAGCTGCTACCAATAGCCAGTATTGATGACTACTATAACTCGGCCAGGGGCTACACTGCCCCCTGGGCAACTTTGGCAAGGTCACTTTTGATGCTATCTCTAAGATCTACAGCTGTCTAACCTCTGACTTCTGGAAATAGACAGTGTTCACCAAGTCTCCTGATCAGGAATTCACTGACCATCTAGTGAAGACTACACCAGAGCCTCCATGCAGAAGACCCAGGTTCCAGCTGTGGTTACCATGTAGTGTTTTTATATAAGAAAAATAAAGTGGCTTAATTAAGCCTGAAAAATACAGAATTCCCATATAATCCAGCAATTCCATTTCTGGGAATATGTCTCAAAGAACTGAAACCAGGGACATGAACATCTATCAGTATACCCATGTTCATAGCAGCATTATCATAATAACCACAAGGCAGAAGTAATGCAAGTATCTGTCCATGGATGAGTGAGTACAAAATGTGGTGTATTTATATATAATGGAATATTATTCAGCCTTAAAAAGGAAGGAAGTTCTGACACATGGATGAACACTGAAGACATGATGCTTTAGGGTTTATTGTGAGTAGACATTATGCTATGCGAAATAAGCCTGTTACAAAAAGACAAATACTGTATGATTCCCTAACAAAAGGTACCTAGAGTAGTCAAAATTATAGACAGACATCATAGAATGGTAGCTGCCAGGGACTGGCAGTAGGAAGAATGTGGAGTTATTCTTTAAGGGGTAAAGAGTTTTAGTTTAACAAAGACGAAAAGAATCATGGCAGTGGATGATGATTTCAGCTTCACAACAATGTGAATGTACTTAATACTAGTGATCTATGCACTTAAAAATGGTAAAGATGGTAAATTTTATGTTGTATTTTACAATTCAAAAAATAATTTAAAAACATGATAGTATGTGACTTCCGAGGCTAGATCATAAAAGACAGTGTGACTTCTGTCCTACTCTCTGTTGAATCACTTATTCTGAGGGAACCCCGCTGATATGTCGTGAGGTCAGGAAGGCAGCCTGGCGGAGAAGTCCATGTAGTGAGGATCTGAGGCGTCCTGCCGACAGCCAGTATGAACTCATCACCTGCGTGAGAGTGAGCCATCACGGAAGCGGACCCTCCAACCTCAGGTAAGCCTTCACTAATTGCAGCCCTCTTGGCTGACATCTTTTTTTTTTTTTTTTTTAGAGACAGGGTTTCGGTATGTTGCCCACATTGGTCTTGAACTCCTGAGCTCAAGCAATCCTTCTACCTCAGCTTCTTGGCTGACATCTTAACTACAATGTCACAGAGAACCAGAGCCAGCTAAGTTGTTCCTCCTGAGCCACAGAAACCAAGGTAATAAATGTTTATTGTTTTAAGCTGCTAAATGTTGGGATAGTTTGTTTTATAGCAATAGATGACTAATGCAATTACCTTGATAAATCTTAAAAGGGAAAAAATCAGCCTAGTATAATATCATAGTGGCCTGTTATCCTAAATTTGCACAACTTAGGGCAAATTATCATGGTCTGTTGCTGGATGACAATGCATCTCTTCACTAAATCCTTAGGAAAGAGGCTCTCTCAACTATTCTGTACAGAGAAAACTTCACAAGTGTGTAAAGTTTGATCAGTGTGGAAAATATATTTAACTACACATTTTAATACAGTGTTACAGCTCTGTTTGTCAGATGAAATGCTGAGCTGGTTGGCTCTTGTGGCATAATGTAGGGCAGAGTATGTTTGCAATAAGTAAGAAAGGAAGAGTAACACAAAGCTGGCACCAAATACAGATTGTGTATTTATTACAACATGAAGAAACTTTGCCTTGTGAGTAATTAGATTCTAGTCAGGGCAGGAAACAAGTAGTACTACTCAAATAGCCACATGATCCTAAAGGATGACCAAGTGAGGAGTATAACTGTAAATACCTTAATGGACACTGGGAAACAATGCTCTACTTTAATATTGATTCCATCAGATATAATTCCCTGGGTTGAGTACTGTCGAGCCTTTTAATCCTTTCGACTGTGTTGATCAAAAGTTCTAGTGTGTTGCAAATGCAAAAAGGGTGACAACTGCCATAGCAGGTTTTAGACCAGCTAAGTGTAAGAGTATCTTACTAGAAGAAGCCAAAACCTGAACTCTAATGCTGGTAAGCATGCTGAGTTGTGGTTCTGGTTAAAGGAGAAAGTCCTGACCTGATCCATCTATAGAAAAAATAAGTTTTTTAAAATGATGGTGTGTGACTTCTTGTAGTGCCAAAGATAGGCATTACCTAAAGAGCTGCCCAGGTGGTAGTCTGGTCTGTGATTTTGGACCTAGGTACATATTTAAATTCTTTTGGTATACAGTAAATTAGTAGATACTAAGTGTCAGCCACTGTATTAAGGGACAGAGGTATAAAGATGTCAGTCATGACCCCGAAGGAGGTGGTAGAGGAAAGACATGAAAATCTAATTATAACACAATGTATTACAAATGCTATAGCTACAGGAAAGTAGGCTGCCTCTGCGTGAGATGGTAGTAAAAGGTGCACAGAGTAAGGTTCAGAACTGGGCTAGATCCAGAATGGCAAAAAGAGTTTGTAAGATATGAGTGGGGAGGGGAAAGACAGTGGAAACATAAAGACACCAATGTGTTAAAAAAAAAAAATGACTTCTTCATTTGACATTAATTAAAAGGGCACATAATGGAATGAAAGCCCTTAGCATGGTACACCAGGAACTTTAACTTTTTAACTTTCCGGCGCTCCCACAACACTGCGCTTCAGCTGTCCTCTGCCATGCCTCCCTGCCCTCTCACAATTCTCTGCCATTTTCATCTAGCAAAAAAATAATAATTTACTTCTACAGAATCTTCCCTGGTCTTCCTCTGATTTAGTTTGTTCCTATAAGCCCCCAAAATGCCTTTATGGTAATGTGACTGTTCTTTACAGTGACTATTTCTTACCGACTGAACTGACCATTAAGGCAGTGAGTTAGTCATACTGGTCTTTGTACACCCAGAGCCTGGCAACATCATGGTCATGCAATGTTTGTTAAATGAACAAATGGATGAATAAATGAACAATCCTCTTTCTGGGATAGTTCTATGATCCATGTGAAGAAAGGAAACTAGAACAAATAACCCTGTGAGGAGTTAGAGAGGTCAAATGGAAAATTCATCAGGCAGAGAACTAGAAGCCCGGGGTTGCAGCCCTTACTTTACCACTAAGTAGGCATGAGAATTTGCACAATCTACTTAACTTCTCTGGGTCTCAGTTTTTAACATCTCTAAAACAGGGTATGGATGGATGACATTGAGAAGTTTACAATAATTTCTACTTAGTACTGAGCACTTACTCTACAGCAGGCATTATATACAGTAAAAGTGCTTTTCTTAAGCCATCTAATTTTCATTTGCTCCTTAGAATATCCCCATTCTAAGTAGGAAGTAGGCATTTAATCCCCATTTTAGAGATAAGAATATTAGATTCAAATAACTTGCCCTAGATGAAATAGCTAGTAAGTGGCTAAAAAATGAGGAATCCAAGTGGCCCACCTCTAAAATACATGTTCTCAAACACTGGGTCATAACATTTAAAAGTGAGATCTTTGAGATTTTAAAATAAAAGAATCTAGAGCTTCTCAAGCCAACTGAGTGAGGCTGAACTGGTGACTGGTAGTACAAATGGCAGTGCTTATTTATCCTACTCCTCTCTAAGAGGGAGATACCCTGAGGGGATGGGGACTGGGTGACAGGAGTGTGAACATGCACCAAACAGTAGAGTCTTGAAATGAGGAACAGCCTTTCTGGATGAAAGATCAGAACACAGAGAAAGAAAGAAAACGCAGGGTGAGATGACATGGAAGAGGGAGGAGGGGGGCTGGGGAGACAGCCTGGCAGAAAAGCAAGGACAGAGAGAGGGAAAACAGGAAGGGAGGCTGAGACATGCTGACAAAGGTGTGGGGTGTGGCTGAGGAAGAACAATGAAGGGGCCCAATGCTCCAATGGGCAGAGCTGCGGGATGCAGGTGGCCGCGCTGAGAGACGGGTCTACCACCAAGACGGTATTAATAATTCCAACTGAAACTGGGGAATGGATGGACCGTCTTGCTGCTCTAAGAACAGAGGGGGTTAAAAGAGAGAGCTCGGCTTGGGCCTGACAGAAGAAGGGGGAAACTTAAGAAAACAATGACCCCACAGGTCTGAAAGGAGGAGCTTGCCGACTGTAAGAGAAGCGATGACAGAGAGAGCCTGGAATGGACCATTTAATGCTTTAAACCTGTGCCAAGCCAACTGAGTAATGTGAGACTGGTGATTTACCTCAACTCTGGGAGAGATTAGTCTGTGTACATCGGCGGCAGAAACAAACATTGCTATTTCATAGTGGTAAGTACTATTAATACTGAAAATACCTAATTGCATACAGTACTTTATAGTTTACAAAGCACGTTCATGTATGTGATCTCATCTAACTCTCGTGACAGGCAGGCATCATCACTTCCAACGTGGCAAAATCAGGCTTCAGTTTTGTCAAATGCTTTTCCCCAACTGAGAAAGTCCCAGGTGGACCTGGGGCTGGCACCTAGGTCTTCCCATTCCTGGTCCAGAGTTCTTTGTCTAGAAATAAAATACAGCCCTTGTCTTTAAAAGACTTATATCTCAGCGGAGAAAAAACAAAGGCACAAAAAGATAGTTAACTACACAGGGAACATACACTAAACTCCAAAAGAATGGAGTTCAGAGGATGGAGCAAATTTGGAGGCAGCTGGAAAAGGCTTGAGGTGGCTGCAAACTGGATGAGAGGGAGGGATTACTAAGAAGGAAGGCAAGGTACAGGGAAAGCAAGAGGGTGGGCTTTAAAGGGGTATTCTACCTTCCTAGCCCCATCCCTCCAGCACAGCATCTGCGAGTGCAATCATTTAATAAATATTTAACACTGACACTATGCTAAATGCCAAGGAGCCAATGGTGAACAGGAAATTTGCTCCAAGACCAGAAGTATCAGGGTTTTTGGGGGGAAAAGGAAAAGTTCTATTCTCAAGAGTGAATTATCACACAATTTATCACACAACTGTGAGACCTCCAGTTTTTCAAACCTTACTAAATAGGACTCTGCCTCTCCTTTGGCAGGTGATCAGAAAGGGACAGAGCTAAAAAGGGGACATTAAAGTGGCTATTTCACAGCAGAGTCATAATAAAAAGAAAAAGCCAAGACAGTTGTGTTTAGCTCCTTACTCCGCAATTTTATATTTGCCCTCCCAACCATCAAGCTCCATTGTGTATACTATGCACATAAAGTAAAGAAAAAATGTGATATGAGAACACAGGGAGAGAGTCTGCAAAGTGCTGAAACAGCATACCTGGCAGCTGCTAAAACAAAACTTCAAAGATTTGGCTTCTTTGAAAAGCCATCAGGCAGGACCCCACCCACTCCCCCTGCTAGCCACAGCTTCCCTGGGAGCTAGTACACGTAACCACTTCCGCATGTTTGGCTCTGTTCCCCAGGGCTAGAGCAGCTCTAGAAGCCATGTCAGAACTGCACGCAGGCAGGTTGGGGAGAGGGAGGGGGTAGGGAAGAAAGACCTCCCCTAACATATAGCCATGAACATATCTCAGAAAATAAGATGATAATGCTGGGATCTGCTTTAAAAACCCCTTCGTCTCACTTGGCCCAGATCTGATTGGTTAGACGCTAGTAATGCAGAAGCTTTGGCCTTTTGAGATTCCCAAGACATTAGAATATGCCTCTCCCAGTATTACAAATTAGTTCAAGAACAGTATCTGTAGTAAATCTCTAGATCTAAACAATAGAAGATCCTAAGAGGACAATCAAGAATACGCCTTTCTTAGAAATTAATTCCTTTTTTTTATTTTTTAATCCACTGACCAAAACTTTGGGTCTTTATTATATCTTCTAGACCAACTATCCAGTCCTATGCTGCCCCAATAGGGCATCTAGGAGCCACATATGATTTTTGAGCATTTGACTGATGGCTAATATGACTGAGAAACTGAATTTTTCATTTTATTTCATTTTAATCAATTTAAATTGAAATATCTACATGTGGCTCATGGCTACCATATTGGACAGCCAGCCAGGCAGGTGGTCTAGACACTCATTCACCAAGCACTTTTTGAATATGTGTAAGAGTTGGTCTCTGCCTTCAAAAAGCTTATTATCTAATATGGGGAGTAAGACAAGCATACAAACCACGATAATATAAGCAGGAGTGGTAAGTGTCACAGCAGAGATAAATAAAGGGTATCAGAACTTGGAGCAGGGAGATGGTGGCGTGTCTTTATGTAACCCCCCACACTAATCATTCAGGAAAGGGATGCCAGAAAATCTATCCACTATCCAAGGACAGTGAGAAGAGAGAAACTGCTATAAAAAACATGAAGAAACCAAACATCACAGAAACACATATTCAGCAAATGCTACAATTTATTAGCAAACCAATATGAAAAAGCTGGACTAAAAGAGAGCATGATCCTACATTGTACTGTCAAAGATGGCAGATGTCTTTCTACTCTCAAGTATCTTCTAGAAGTGGCTCATAAGACTCCTATGCATTGGGCAGGGTGGGGAGAAGGATGGGAAAAGAAAGGTTCTCTGCCTTTTCCTCTCCTTCCACACCTTGCCTCTGCCCAGCAGATCAGGAAGGGCCTCCTGCTTTGTAGGGCACTTTTAACTTTCGAAAACTAGAAAGAACTGAGTAAGATCCACAGAAGCAGCAACAGGACTTGGGAAGGGGGTGTGTATGTGTGAGAGAGAGAAAGAGAGGAAGGGAGGGAGAGGGAGGGGGGGAGAGGGGGAGAGAGAGAGAGAGAGAGAGAGAGAGAGAGAGAGAGAGAGAGAGAGAGAGAGAGAGAGAGCGAGAGAGAGAGAGAGAGAGAGAGAGAGAGAGAGAGAGGGAGGGAGGGAGAGAGAGAGAGAGAAAGAGAGAAGGCGTGAACAAGTGCAAGCATGCACACCCTAAGCTCATTGGAGAGGAGCCAGGGCTTTTTTCCCCTAGTGTTGAGTCCACTGTGATAGAAAGGGCTACAGAGATCCATTCTCTAGAAATTAAAATTGCACATTTAGCCAGACCTTTCTTTGAATTACATCTCTTAAGAACACGAGTGCAGTAGATGAAGAGCCAAAGGGTGATAAATCCTAATAAGATCTGCTTGGGAGATCAGGAAAGGTTACAGGAAGGCTGGGTTGACTTGAGTCCTGTAGGAGAACAGGATATCTGTTCATTCATGCTTATTTAATATTTGTTCTTTATTAAGCTCCTACTGTTTACCAAGTCACTGGAACACAATAGTGAGACAAGTTACATTTTAGTGAAAGAGTGACAGAAAGTGAAACACTAACCTAACAGGATAAGTGCCATAGAATGGTATATGTGAGGATGTGCTGATGGGAAAATATACTAGGCTTAACTTATTTTTTTGTTCCATAATAGTGACTTTTATTATTTTATTCAGTAATTACTTTGTTTTTAACGGACAAACAAAAATTATAAATATTTGTGGCATAGAACATGATGTTTTGGAATATGTATACATGGTAGGATGGCTAAACTGAGTAAGTAACGTACGTTTTATCTTACTTTCTTTTTGTGGGGAGAACAGTTAAAAGTCTACTCTCTTAATGAGATTTTTAAGTATATAGTACATTCTTATTAACTACAGTCACCATGTTGTACAAAAATAGCAGTTTTATTTTTTATCCATTGAGCGGCTGGAACTGAACATGTGAAAAAGAATACAACTGGAGAGGTAGATTGGGCCCAGATGCGGGTGTTCACCTTGGAAACCAGCCTAAATTTGTTTTGTTTTGTTTTGTTTTTCTTTTTGCTTTTCAGACTGTGGTGTGTTAGAAGGTCTTTTTCTTTCTTCCTGAAAAATTTTAATTATCCAAGTTAACATAATATCGATACAGAAAATATTTAGAATAAAGAAGACAAATGAGAAAGAATTACACTTTGAGGGAGAAGCCTAAGGATGCCCTATTCCCTAGCTGTGTTCTCTGATTTAGCCTCATCAGTAATAAAGCAAATATCTTGCTATCTCTGGGTTTTTCCTATAATTTGTTATTTAACTGTGAACTTAGAGGAAAGCAGAGTGTATGATTAAAGATACTTCCTGAACCCCAACACCAACTGCTAAGGGCGTTTTAGTTATATGAACTAAAAAATCTCCTTTATGTTTAGAGTCAGCTTGATTTAAGTTTCTATCACTTGAAATTCAAAATGTTTTGAATAATACAGTATTTCTAACAGAAATACTTAGTTTTAGCCAGACTGGTTCCCGTTTACTGTCCCTTGAGAATACCTTAAACACTTTGCACATTATCTTTCTTTTCCCTCCTCTCCTTTTCTTCACCTATTTGTAGCCTATTCACCTAGAACTGAATTTAAACCCTACCTTAAACCCTTCCTCTGAAGGGTTTAAGGGATACCACCCAAGTCATTAGTATCTTTTGTGAATTGTGAACTCCTCTGAACCTGTACGCCCTTTAAAATCACTCACTTTGCATTTTACACACAAAAAATAAGTAAATGTATAGGACAGTATCTTTGAGACCTGCAGTCCCCAAATCCCAATACCAGTCTGTGGCCTGTTAGGGACTGGGCCACAGAGCTCTGCCGACCCCCTCACTTGCCCTGTCCATCCATGGAAAAATTGTCTTCCATAAAACTTAGGAGTGGGGGTGCGCATAGCAGGAGGTCAGCAGTGGGGTAGCTTCATCTGTATTTATAGCCACTCCACTCGCTTCCCTCCCCATCACTTGCATCACCGCCTGAGCTCTGCCCCTACTTCCGTGGAAAAATTCTCTTCCATAAAACTGGTCTCTGGTGTGAAAAGGTTGGGGACTGCTGCTCTAGACTACCCTGCTGAACTGTCAGCTCTAACTTAGAGTAGGATTATGGGTCACAATACTTTTTGATTCTCTCATATATCCTCACACAGTGTCAGGCACCAAGTAAGTGTGAAATTATCTCTTAATCGATGACTATCAGTTTCTTGGCCTATCCAAGCCCCATTTACCCTTCCAGATTCAGCTCACATCTTTTCTTTTCATGAAGTCTTTGCCAGCTTCTCCAGCCAGAGTGATCAATTTCTCCTCTGGACTCTCACCACTTAGAGTGTAATCATCCTATTCAACAATTGAGCACATATTGCTTTATAGTATTTGCACTAGTAACTTACATGATTATTAATTTTCCTTCTGGAGGACAGGGACTCTGTCTAATATCTCCTTCAGAGCCTAGCCCAGCACCTTGCATTTAGGAGGTATGTAGTAATTGCATGTTAACTTTATGAAGGTAACATTATTTTAACAACTACCAGATAAGAAAATTTCCCAGGTGGAAAATAACATATTATCAGTTTCATCTTTCCTTTTTCAGTACTTCAATCTACTAAACATTTGTTGAAGAAGGTAACAAAACTGTTTTTGGAATTTATATTTCAAGTGTCAGTGTTGAGTTTAAGCAGCTAGCAAGATATTCGAGAGCACTAAACAATAAAGGCAGAGTCTTTCACCTACTCAGTTTCCCTTGGTGCAACTCAGTTTCAAAAGAACACAGAGCTGGCCCTTGAATAATGTAGGAGTTAGGGACCTCGAGCCCTGCGCAGTGGAAAAATCCCTGCATAACTTTTCATTCCCCTCAAAATTAACTACAAATAACCTACTGTTGACCAGAAGCCTTACTGATAACATAAATAGTCCCCTAACACATATTTTGTGTGATATATATGTATTATATACTGTATTTTTACAATAAAGTAACCTAGAGAAAAGAAAATGTTATTAAGAAAATCATAATGAAGAAAAAATAAATTTACTATTTATTAAGTGGAAGTGGATCATCATAAAGGTCTTCATTCTCATCATCTTCATGTTGGGTAAGCTGAGGAGGAGGATGAATGGGAGGTGTTGGTCTTGCTGTCTCGGGGGTGGCAGAGGCAAAAGAAAATCCACACATCAAGTCGACTTGCATAGTTCAAGCCAAGCCCACGTTGTTCAAGGGTCAACTGTAATTTGATTTCCTCTAGCCTTTTTTTTTTAAATTTCAAAATATTAAGGGGCTACAGATGTTTTTGCTGCATGGATACCTTATATAATGTTTAAGTTGGGGCTTTACCATCAGAATAGTGTTTATTATACCCAATAAGCAAGTTTTTACCCCTCCTCTCCTCTCACCCTCACCCTTTCTTAGGTTCCAATTACCTTCACATCAATCTGTGCCCATGTGTGTCCACTGTTTAGCTTCCATCAGAATGTACATGTAGTGTTTTTCCACTCTTGAGATACTCTGCTTAGGAAAATGGGGTTCAGGTCCATCCATGTTGCTGCAAAAGACATTATTTCATTCCTTTTCATGGCTGCGTGGTACTCCACGGTATATATATGTGCTATATTTTCTCAATCCACTTGTAAATTGACAGGCACTTACACTGATTCCACATCTTTGCAATTGTGAATTGTGCTGCAATAAACATTCGAGTGCAGGTGTCTTTTTGATAAAATGACTTCTTTTCCTTTGGGTAGATACCTAGTAGTGGGATTGCTGGATCAAATGGTAGGTCTACATTCATTTCTTTGAGGAATCGCCATACTATTTTCCATAGAGGCTGTATTAATTTGTAGTTCCACCAACTGTGCATAAGTGTTCTTTTCTCTCTGCAACCATAACAGCATTCATTGTTTTTTGACTTTTTAATAATGGCCATTCTGACAGGGGTAGGGTGGTATCTCATTGTGGTTTGATTTGCATTTCCCTGATGATTAGTGATGTTGAGCATTGTTTTCATATATTTCTTGGACAACTGTCTACCTTCTTTTGAAAAACTTCTATTCATGTCTTTTGCCCTTTTTTTAGTGGGGCTGTTCATTTTTTTCCTTTGATTTGTTTCAGTTCTTTGTGATTCTGGATATTAGCCTTTTGTCAGATGTATAGTTTGTGAATATGGTCTCCCATTCTGTAGGTTGTCTACTCTGTTGATTATTTCTTTTGCTGTGCAGAAGATTTTTGATTAAGTCCCATTTATTTATTTTTGTTGTTACTGTATTTGCCTTTGGGGTCTTAGTCATAAATTCTTTGCCTACGCCAATGTCTGTAAGACTTTTTCCTACATTTTTTTCTAGAATTTTTATGGCTTCATGCCTTACATTTAAGTTTTTCATTCATCTTGAATTAGTTTTTATATGGTGAGAAATAGAGGTCCTGTTTCATTCTTCTACATATGACTATCTAGTTTTCCCAGCACCATTTACTATATAGGGCTTCCTTTCCCCAGTGTATGTTGGTGTCTTCTTTATGGATGATCAGTTGGTTGTAGGTAGATGGTTTTATTTCTGTATTCTATAGTCCATTCCATTGGCCTATGTCTCTAAATTTATACCAGTACTATGCTGTTTTGGTTACTATAGCCTTGTAGTATAATATGAAGTCAGCTAATGCGATGCCTCCAGATTTGTTATTTTTGCTTAAGATTGCTTTGGATATTCAGGCACTTTTTTGGTTCCAAAGGAAGCACAGAATTTTTTTTAGATTTGTGAAATATGACAGTGGTATTTTGATGGGGATTGTGTTCAATTGGTAAATCACTTTGGGTAGTATGGACATTTTAACAATGTTGATTCTACCAGTCCATGGGATGTTTTTCCATTTGTTTATGTCATCTCTGATTTCTTTCCTCAGTGTTTTGTAGTTCTCCTTGTAGAGATCTTTACCTCCTTGGTTAAGTATATTCCCAGGTATTTTATTTTCTTTGTAGCTATTGTAAATGGTATTGAGTCCTTGATTTGACTCTCAGCTTGACTGTAATTAGTATATAGAAATACTACTGATTTGTGTACAACGATTTTGTAACCTAAGACTTTGCTGAACTTATTTATCAGTTCTAAGAGTCTTTTGGTGGAGTCTTCAGGGTTTTCTAGATACAAGATCATATTATCAGAGAACAGGGATAGTTTGACTTCCTCTTTTAAGAATAAAGAATGAACAATCACTCAGAGAAATATGGGACTACATGAAGTAAATCCACATATGAATTATAGGTATCGTGAGAGAGAAGAAAAAACAAAAAGCATAGAAAACCTATTCAAGGGAATTATTGAGGACAACTTCCCTTTTATTGCCAGAGATTCAGATATCCAGATACAAGATGGTCATCAAACACTGGGAAGACTAATAGCAAATAGGATATCTTTAAGACACATAGTCATCAACTTGGCCAAAGTCAAAATGAAGGAGAAAATTCTACAGAAAGATGAAAGAAAGAAAATTCAAGCAGGAGGATGAAAGCAACAACTAAGCTACAAATGAAAACCCATCAGGGTGATAGCAGACTTCTCAGGAGAGACCTCACAAGCCAGACGGGATTGGGGCCCCATTTTTAGTCTTCTTAAACAGAACAACTGCCAGCCAAGGATTTTGTGTCTGCAAAACTAAGTTTCATAAATGATGGGTAAATACTTTTCCAGACTCGCCAACACTAAATGAGTTTGTCACCTGTCCTACAGGAAATACTCAGTACTGCATTATACATAGAACAGCCCAATAGATACCCACCAGCATATTATAAAAATACCTGAAAGTTAAAGCTCATGGCTCTTATAAAGCAATAGCATAAGAAGGAAAACAAAACAACAAGGTATTTTCCAACATGA
Organism: Lepilemur ruficaudatus; assembly: GCA_963574885.1. Classification (NCBI taxonomy): domain Eukaryota; kingdom Metazoa; phylum Chordata; class Mammalia; order Primates; family Lepilemuridae; genus Lepilemur; species Lepilemur ruficaudatus. The sequence goes on from CAUYRT010034948.1 coordinate 18,287, forward strand.
TGAACAGAACAGTATCCCACATATCAATACTAACACTGAATATGAATGGTCTTAATGCTCCACCTAAAAGACATAGACTGACTGAATAGATAAAAACATACACCCCAAGTATATGCTGTCTCCAGGAAACACATCTAACTTGCAAGGGCTCATACAGACTCAAGGTAAAGGGATGGAAAAAAATATTCCATGCAAATGGAATATTTGCATGGAAAATATTTATATGGAAAAACGAGCAGATATATGCATTCTCATACCAGATAAAATAGACTTTAAATCAACAATGGTAAAAAAAAAAAAGGACAAAGATGGTCATTATATAATGGTAAAGGGACCAATTCAACAAGAAGATACAGCAATCCTAAACATATATGCACCTAGCACAGAAGGTACCAGATTCATAAAGCAAATTCTATTAGATCTAAGCAAAGAAATAAACAGTAGTATTGTAATTACCAGAGACTTAAACATCCCACTGACAGAGCTGGACAGATCACTGAAGCACAGAATCAATAAAGGAACACACTGGACTTAAATGGGACTCGAGATTAAATGGCCATAACAGACATTTACAGTACATTCTAACCAAAAACTACTGCATATACATTCTTCTCATCAGCATATGGGACATTCTCCAAGATTGATCATATTTGGGGCCACAAAACAAATCCAGCAAATTAAAAAAAAAAAAAACAAAACCAAAAATCATACCTTGTATCTTCTCAGGCCACAATGGAATAAAACTAGAAATCAATTCCAAGAGAAACATTCATATCTACACAAAATAATGGAAATTAACCTGCTACTGAACGATTCTTGGGTCAATGATGAAACTGAGACAGAAATCAGAAGACTCCTTGAATTGAATGACAAAAGGGACACAAGCTATTAAAATCTATGGGACACAGCAAAAGCAGTCCTAATGGGAAAATTCATAGACTTAAAGTGCCTACATGAAAAAGTCAGAAAGATCACAAATTAACAACCTAATGTCACATCTCAAGAAACTAGAGTAAACCAAACCAAAAGCCAGCAGAAGAAAAGAAATAACAAATCTCAGAGCAGAACTAATCGAAATAGAAACCAAAAAAGGAAAAAAAAAGGATCAGTGAAACCAAATATTGGTTCTTTGAAAAGATAAACAAAATCGACAGACCACCAGTCAGAATAACAAGACACAGAAGAGAAAGCACTCAAATAAGCTCAATCAGAAATGAAAAAGGAGACATTACAATTGATACTGCAGATACACAAAATATCTGTGAATACTACAAAAACCTCTACACACACAAATTAGAAAATGTAGAGGAAATGGATAAATTCCTGGAAACAAACAACCTCCCAAGCCTGAATCAGGAAGAAATAGAAATCCTGAATAGGCAAATAATGCACAGTGAGATTGAAGCAGTAATAAAAAATCTCCCAGCAACAAAAAAAGCCCTGGACCAGAGGAATTCACAGACAAATTCTACTAGACCTACAAAGAACTGGTACCTATCCTACAGAAATTATTTCCTAACATCAAGAAGGAAGGAATAGTCTCTAACTCATTCTATGAAGCCAGTATCACCTTGATACCAAAGCCAGGAAAGGACACAACTAAGAAAGAAAACTATAGATCAATATCCCTTATGAACACAGATGCAAATATCCTCAATAAAAATACTAGCAAAGTAAATTTAACAGCACACCAGAAAGATCAAGTGGGTTTCATCCCAGGGATGCAAGGATGGTTTAACATATGCAAATCAATAAATGTGATTCACCACATACACAGAAGCAAAAACAAATACCGTATGATCATCTCAATAGATGCAGAAAAAGCATTCGATAAAATCCAGCACCCTTTCATGATAAAAACCCGCAATGAACTAGGCACAGAAGGAACATACCTCAAAATAATAAAAGCCATATATGACAAACCGACAGACAACATCATATTTAATTGGGAAAAGTTGAAAGCATTGCCCCTAAGAACTGGGATAAGACAAGGGTGCCCCGTCACCACTTCTATTCAACATAGTGTTGGAAGTCCTAGCCAGACCAATCAGGCAATAGAAAGATTTTCTCTAGCCTTAAAGTACAACCCCTTTATGGATTCCTTACCTGCTGTACCTGAAAGCCTGCTTTTCTCTCTAAATCCTTCTAAATTGCAGTAACATCATTGAGATGCACCCCTATTTCATTTTCATTACAAAAGATAGTAAAAGTTATTTTTAAGAGCTAAGCCAAGTGTGGTATTGATTATTGGCTTTGAAGCAGAATTAATAAAAGTCTTTGCCTGGTAATTCATGAAAACCATGAATTGTCCCTTTATTGCCTCTGAAGCATAAGAATAGTCCATGTAGGGCAAGGGTTCTACTGTTACTTATAGCAAACACCTGGGCCTGCAAAAGGTTATGACATTTTGAATCCCTGAGCTCTCATATACTGTTTCTCTCCTATCACTAGTCTTGTTCACATCCTCCAAAGAACAGTTGGCTTCATGTTTAAATACTTTTTTAAGTTTAGCTTTTCTTAGTTATCTTTCTTTGGAAGCATTTTAATGATCTGTAATCAAATTTTAATACATGGATACTTCACAATAAAAATAAATAATGTAAATATTCGTATTGTGATTAGGTATTATTGTTTTCCTTGCTGTAATACTGTATGATACTGCACGAGTAATGGTCAGTTGAATCTAAATTAGATAGCAAACTAAGTGATGTAGCAAATACCACATTCCAAGCAAGTCCAATTTTATGTTTTTCTCTTTTAAGGAGAGGGAACTAAGAATTACCAAGAACCTACACCAAAACTTTGCTCCTCAAAGTGGCTGCAGGGAAGAGAGGACTTTTACTCATTTTCAGACACCACAGTTCTATATTTTTCTTTTACTAAAACATAGATACAGAGAGTTTTTTTCTTTTAGCCTCTTAAATCCTGGGACTTAAAAAAGAGCATTGATTTCTTAGCTGTATTTGGTAGGTAAAATGCTGAGTCTCCTAGCAGAAAGAAGGGCAAGAGGGTAGCATGAGATCTTTAGTTAGAAGTTCAAGGAAGCTGGCTGGTCTTCCTTCTAAATTTGTTGAGTCAACACTAGGTAAGCTTTAAAAATGGATTGACAATGCTTCTCTACAAAAGTCAGAAAGAAAGATATAGTGTTTCCTCACCACTGTGATTCTTTCCAAGCTCTTTCAAAGCTGGTAAAACACAGTTAACTTGAAGGGATAGAAGCTGATAGAAAAACCACATGGGGAACATTAAATGAAGCAACTCATACAATTTCCTGATTCTAGAAAAGGAGTTGCATTCAGCTTAGTACATGGAGCTTTGTAATTCAGGCCTCTTAAAACCAAACTAGTCATCAATTTTGAATAGACATAAAATTACAAAGTGAATAGTTACAAATAGGACAGTCTCTAACAATGACTGTGTGTGTGTATGTGTGTGTGTTAATCCTAGGGAAATGTAAGGTGGTTTATCTTTAATACTTTAGGGCAGTGGGGTAGGGTGAAAGAGGCAAACTAAACCAGAAAAATCGACACTGGCAAACAACAAGGCAATCTGCATTTTATTCTGACTTGTGGATAAGAAAGATCCACTTCTTTCATCCCTGATACTAGGCCCCAAGTTCCTGAACCTACTTTGTCTAGGCCCTGGCATCATGTCCAGCCAGCCATCTTTGACACATTTCCTAAGCTTACCAACATATCTTTATTAGGCAGAAGGCAATCATTCTGCCTTTATACAAACACCCATGGCATTCAGCTCTCTCCGTGAATGAGGAACAGTAGCACCTGTCTAAGAGCTTGAACTGACACAGGGGATAACCCTTGAGAGGTTATATGTGGCTGGCTGAGTGAGAAAAGTAGTACAGGAATTTCAGACAGAAGTACAGGCCTTTAACACTCATGTGCTAGAGAAAACATGCACTCAAGGAGAAGGGGCCAGGTGCAGTGGCTCATGCCTGAAATCCTAGCACTCTGGGAGGCCGAGGCAGGTAGATCTTTTGAGCTCAGGAGTTCGAGACTAGCCTGAGCAAGAGTGAGACCCTATCTCTACTAAAAAAAAAAAATAGAAAGAAATTAGCTGGACAACTAAAAATATATAGAAAAAAGTTAGCTGGGCATGGTGGCACATGCCTATAGTCCTAGCTACTCGGGAGGCTGAGGCAGGAGGATCGCTTGAGCCCAGGAGTTTGAGGTTGCTGTGAGCTAGGCTGATGCCACACCACGGCACTCTAGCCCAGGCAACAGAGCGAGACTGTCTTAAAAAAATAAAAAGGAGAAGGAATAGTGAGAGTTAAGACTCAGGAGGAAGGAGGGCAGGTAAACTTTATTTTACAAGAAAGAAGGAAGGAGAATAGGAATGAAATATCACGTCTACAGAACTCTAAACACGAAAGCTGTTTTTTTTTAGACCCCCCCAAAAGTGGTTTCTTTTTGTGATTGTACTCTTTGGCTGGAGAGCACTGTTTATATAACAGGATAAAGTACAAAATTATAAGCTCCAAACTCCTCCAGAGAAAAGCTCTCCCAAAGCTCGACCCCCAGGATGGATGGAAAATATGAGTGTTTACTGGCTGGAACATCGAGCTGTAATGGAAATTTCAACATTCAGAAGATAGCAAAGAGGAAGGGCCTGCTGAGTAGAAAGAAGCTGCCCTTCAACAAAAGGGTCAAAGAAAAAGAAGAGTCTCTTGTTGGTCACACTCTGAGTCCTTCCCATCTCTGTCATCCAGCTCCAGGAGCACGCTGCACGGGGGTGATGGCCGGTTTCATCTAAACTAGGTATTAAACCAAGTGGTGTAGCAATACCTTATCCCAAACAAGTCCAATTTTCAGTTTCTTTTTTTCTCTCTCAGGAAACTGAGAGTTATCAAAAACCTATACGCAAAAAGTAAAAAGTAGGCACTATGCTGGCTACTTTCACATATACAACTCAAATTAATTTTATAATTTAATGAGGTATTATTGTATATTTTTCAAAAGATGGGAAAATTGTAGCTCAGGAAAGCTAAGTAACTTGTCCAAGGTCACATAATTAGTAGGGCAAACCCAGGTCTCTCTGCCCTTGAAGTCCCTTCTCTTTCCACTATACCATGCCATCTTCCTAACAGGGGCTGCTGGCCCCATTTCCAGTAAAGTTAGCATGTTTTAAAGAAAGGGAAGCATTTAAAGGACTAGGTTCAGAATAATTCCCTTACACAGAGGCAGAGGATGAACTAAACCCTTGTCATTTTGGCCACTGAATAACTTTTGTGGAACTATGGGGCTCTCTTTTAAATTCTTACATACTCTTCTATTTTTTTATGGTAGTAAAAAAACACATAATTTTAAATTTACCATTTTACCATTTTTATGTGTAACAGTCCAGGAGTGTTAAATACATTCACATTGTTCTGCAACAGATCTCTCTAGGACATTTTCATCTAGCAAAACTGAAACTCTATACCTATTAAAAACTAACTGCCCCTCCCCTGTTCTCCCAGCCCTTGGCAACCACCTTTCTACTTTTTGTTTCTGTGATTTTGACTACTTTAGGTATTTCATGAGTAGACTCATACAGTATTTGTCCTTTTGTGACTGGTTCATTTCACTTAGCATACTATTCTCAAGGTCCATCTGTGCTGTACACAGCATGTGATAGCACTGAATGCTACATGCTCTTCTCAATAGTCTTTCCTGTAATTGCCTATGCCATAAAATTCAGATCTTTGTTATATGCCATCCGACACTGCTCTCCAGTTGTTTCTTGTGTATATGGCTCTTTCTCCCTACCAGAAAGTAACATTCTAGTGACCAAACACCATGTTTAAAAAGTCTTTTAGATCCTCCCCAGCACCCAACACTACGCTAAGAACACAGAAAACATGCCCCAGACAGTAAACTCTGTGATATCAGGGGCTATTCGGTTTTATTTTGTGCTGGTCCCTACCATCTAGCATAATGCTGACATCGAGAAAATGCATAGGACATATTTTTAGGACCAATTAATAAACTCTTTATTTCTGAGGTCTGATTGTGAATGAAAAGAAACTTGACTCTCCAGCAACTTTTGTAAGAAATAATCCAAAGGAAAGGAAGAAAGTATTAGCTAAACTAGAATCAGAATCTCTGAAAAATGTGTTCCTAAAAAGTATGTAAAGCAGAATACCAGACTCTTTATACTACTGAAAATTAAGAGGGCAGAGGGACAGAGTAACATCAAAAATGGCCCAAATTTCCAAGATTTCCCATTTCTTGGTAGAGTGTTCTCTAGAGAGAACAGCCAGACCGAGCATGCCCACGATGTCTTGTCCTATGACAAAAAGTAAGAACGAACTCATAGCTGTGTTCTTTCTTCAACTTCCCCCACCTTTAATATCGAGGAACAGACGAATCCCCAGGATGCATGTATGAAAAAGCCAGAGATGGATAAAAATAATTCAATGACAAATGCTGGAAAAACATACAAAGGGGCAGAAGCCAGACATTCGTGGGATTCCCTGACAGCTCGATCCGCAAGGAAGGGCTGGACTGGAAAAAAACAGGGCTTCAGGTTCCTGCCAAGCTGTCTGAGGCCCTGTCCTTCCCAAATCATTCCAAGCAGCAGCCAAGACTTTATAGTAACCCTTCCAGGTCTCACAAAGAAAAATGCACTATGAACTCACTGAGTGCTCCTCACCTAGAAAATTCTCCCTGATGTGGTCCAATTCCACAGAAGGCTGGCAGTAATGAGGAGATGCCTCTGCACATCCATTCTCAGCTCCTTAATGACTCCCCATGTGCCCAGAAAACAGATAATTAAAAGACAGCTTGAAAAATCTAATCTTCATCACTGGCTAAAGAAAAGCTGAAATACCCAGGTATCAGCATCTAGAAACCGAAAATATCACTTATGAAAAAAGAGGTCATAACCACTTCGTACCTGCATCCTGGAGCCCCTATTGTGTAATTTAAAGTCGGCCTTGCTTGGAGGCACACCTCAGGCTTCTAAACATGTGACTGTATTTGGCTCTAACTACTTTCTCTTCTGGAGAATGGCCTGTAATTAATCTCACTTATTACCTCTGAAAAGTAACAACAGAGGAATGGCTGGCCAAGTCCAACTCCAGAGTGTCTAGGGAACTGCAAGCTACACAGCCAGGCCTCAGACTGTCTGGGCAAGTCATGGGCTCTTTGCCTTCCTCTCCCACAACAAAGCCTGAACAGGGACGCCAGACAGACCAAAGGAACCAGGGGATTTGAGGAGCTGGGTTGAGCTTACACTGACCCAATGGGAGACCACAATCCTGAGGCTACATTTGGGGTGGTTTCAAAACAGAGGGGGAGGGGAAAGAACAAGGTTGTTTGGTGAAAATTTGTGTGATCCATAAAATTGAGAACAATAGCAACACCACAGGGACATTCCTGCGGCTACCAAGTCATTGAATTCTCCGACATGCAGAGATGAAAAGTACAGCCAGCAGTGGGATTCTCTTTACATCTTAGCACAGTTTACAGGGCAGTCCCTAGTTCAGCGAATTATCAGAGTTTAGAGTTTATCAGCACTGGAATCTACTGTTGCTATTGTAGAAAAACTAGTAAGAGTGCTTTTTATTTATTTAGCACCCACTTCCAGGAAGATCAAAGTGGTTTAAAGGCAATCTAAAAGCTCTCAAAACAGGCCAGTTTATATGTTAAGTATTCTTACCCAATAAAAAGATTAAATGAATAGCTTAGGGTCACTTAGTGTCAAAACCAGTAATAAAACTCACATCTCTCAGCTACAAATCCCACATTCATTAAACTTAGTCACCCTTACTACTAAAGGAGGAACAACAAGAGACTAAATAAATACCCACAAAGCAGTGACTTACCAGGTAAAAATGGAAATCAGGATGCCGTGCTGGGCAGAATGTGTGCTGAGGGTCTGGCTAGGGCCCACATCATAGCCAGGTCTGGAAGAACCTCTGAGAATTCACTTAGGGCTGCTTTGGGGTGGGTACCTCTGGGAATTCCATGTGGGACTGAGACTCCCAAGCTGAGCCTCCAGGCTGTCCTGGCAACCAGAGGTTACCTGGGGGCAGAGATTTCCCAGGGCTACCCTGGACTGGAATGGGACCCGAAAACTAACTGCTCCTTTGTGCTTCAGGAGAGGTAAAGAGAAGGCTGTTTTGGATACAACGAACTCAAAAGGGAAAAAAGACCAGGGGACTTCATGGGAGTTGCTTTTTAAAAGGCTGCAAGGGCTCTGAAGTAAATCATCTAATGTGCCATTTTACTGAAGCCTCATGAGCACAGTCTGGCTGGGAAAAGGCCACTCAGTGCTGGACTCCAGGCTCTGGCTCAACCTTGACCAATCCCATCATCTTTTATCTCAGTACTAACAGGTGCTACCAAAAGAAAGTCCTAAACCATAATTTTTATTACACTTTTTTCCCTCATTCCATCTACAAGTATAAAAAGTGCTAAAACTCTACTTCAAAAAGTGTAGTTTTGACATTTTGTTTACAGTATGGAAAATGCCTGTAGCCTTGTCGTACAGACAGTATATCCAAAATTGCAGTGAAAATGTTTTCCATAAAAACAAGGCTTGGATTTTAAAATGAAAATGGAATATTTGGAAATATTTTATATGGAAAATAAAGCTCTATGGTATAAACAGAATTTCTTTTTTACGACTTATGTTTTAGGAATGTGGTTACTCTGTAGATTGTAAATCACCAAACAGCAGACTTCTCCTAGGAAGAGAACTGTGTGGATACCCTGCCTTTAAAAGTCCAGCCTCTGGTTCTTCAATTCTTTGTAATTCTCAGTTGAGATGATTCTTTTCACCATGACCACAGTGATCATGGGTATGAAAGACACTGTACCACAGCATGACGTAATGTGCTTATTTATGTTGCTTCCCGGGCACAGTTTCTGCTTCCCAAATTAGTTCCTTAAGTAATCATTCAAACACCAACAGAAAATTTACCAACAATTAGGTATTTCCTCCCTGCCCAAGTCTTTGGTTCCCTCTCCCAACCTCAAGGCAAAGCAGCAGACTAAGAGGCAGAGGCTGGAAGTTCTAGCATGGGGTGTAGGGACTCAGTAGGACACCTATGGGAGAGCTTCTTTATTTGGAGGGAACAATATCTCAGCTGGCCAGAATACCTCATTGTAACAGTCACATTTCTCTCTAGCTCATATGACTCAGGGACTGATGCAATTTAATCCAGATTTAACAGCCACTAAAGCAAGATGTACTGGGAATCCATTTCTTACACTTTTTATATAGGGGTAATTAAAATAGGGAGTCAGACCAGAATTCAATACAGTGGTTTGTTTTTTAATTCAGAAGTTGCTTACTTTACAGCCAAAATCTATTTGGATTTTTTACTCGGTCATTTCTTTCAACTACATAAAGGAAATTTCCTTCCTACTTCCCAAATGAACATTAAGAAGGGAGGCTGTTTAAGTTTAATTACATGAAACTAGATAAAAACAAAAAACAAATACGTCCTTCAAAAGAAAAGAACCTAAAGTTACCAAAACACAATGCAGTACAAGGAATAAAAAAAGAACTAAGAAGATAAAATGTCAAACGTTAGTACATGAAAATGTTGACTATGAGCAAAGATTAAACACAGTATAAATTCTTGCTCTGTCACCCAAAAGTAGTTTTCTTAACTGTCTCAGAAATTTCTATATCATTTGATTTTCCTGAAAACTGTCTTACAAATAAATGAGGGTCTCTTTTCAAGTGTCAGAGGATCTAGACAGGTGAAGAATGGGCATCTGCCTTCCTGTATAGAACTCAAGGTGGGAATGGCTTGCTTGGGACGTGGGCCATCCTTGTGCAACTCAACCGCTAGCTCCAGGGCCCTTCACATACCTGCTTCCAGGAGGGCTGGAGTGGTTCTCGGGAGGTTGGGGGTCTGACTGTATTGACCATGTCGGGCCACTGGGAATGATGACAGGGCGAAGGGTGGGGGGAGTTGAAGCACTGCTTCTGTTTATGATGCCGGTTGCCAAATTCAGGTTTGTTACCTAGAAATGAAGTGAGGGAAATAACCTGATTTTAGAGTTTTAAAAATATATAGGAAAAATCAAGTCAAGTCCAACAGATGGTAATCCCTCCAAGCTGAAGCCGTGGCTGTGACAAAGGCATCCAGGAAGGATTGGCTTTGTGCGCAAGGAGCAGAAGTGAGGGGGGTTAGCGTCAAGATAAGCTAACAAGCATTTATGCTGCTTCTACTATGTGCACGGCACTGGACTATGCCACATGCTGTGAAAAACAAAGATGGTTAACAAAAACAAGAATTTACTATTTACTCTATGCCAGGAAATGTTCAAAGAAACTAGGCAACTATTTAGCCTTTCCAGCCCTTGTTTCTTCATCTAAAAGTTCCAAATGCTCAATAAATTTTAGTTATAAATAATAATAACTATTATAATATACAAAAACTCACTGATTTAGGAAGAAAAAAGATAGCCAGATAGAAGAATGGGCATTGGCTTCAATAAATAATTTACAGAGAAGGAATACAATCAGTCAATTAAATATTTAAAACTAGTCATCCTTTCCACTGGTAAATGTAAATAACAATAAAAATGCAAATTACAGACAAATGCAAGTTACAAGATATCATTTTTGTGTGTCACATTGGTATATAATAATAAAGAAGTATCTGATAATGGCAAGGGGTGAGATTAGATAGGTACTTATGCTATTTGTGTGTCTATAAATTGGTAGACTCTTTCTGGAAATCAACTTGGCAATATGTTATTAGAGTATATTACAACATTCATACACTTTGATGCTATAATCTAGCTTCTCAGAATTATGAGAAGAAACAGTTGCAGATGATTAATGATGATGATATCATAATTGCAGTTAATATTTATTAGAATTTACTATGTGCCATGCTCTGTGTAAATGAGTACTTACATATATCTCATTTAAACTGTCACAAGTCTGTTGGTAAGTACTACTAATTATAATCCTCATTTTATAAAGAAGGAAACTGAGGCCTAGGATTGCACTGAGGCTTAGGAATAAATGGCAGAATTAGGATTTAAACCATAGTCATTTAAGCATCAAAGCTCACATTCTTACTCACCACACTATACTGTGAACACATGCTGAAAAACAAGCATTGTTTTTAGTATTGAAAAAGAAGAGGATATAAATGCCTAACAATATTGTTAAATAAATTTTGCTCTATCCATGTAAGAGAATATTATGTATCCATTAAAATTTTTTGAAAAATACTTAATGATATAGGAACATGCTGATATTTAAGTAAAAAAAGTCAAACTCACAATAGTAAAAGTCATAGTAAGAAACTACATGAAGAGCAGATCCACATTTTCTTAAACACACAAATACAGATACACATTCCTTAAAGACTGGAAATAAAAATCCAAACTATAAGTAGCATCTATTTCTGAATGACAACTTGTTTTCTTCTCTATATTTATCCATATTCTCTGAATTTTTTAATATGGGTACACATTATTTTTCATAATCCAAAAAAAATTTTTTTCATTGTTATGACAAATACAGATATGAAATGATAAGCTTAAAACCTGGGTAGTAGCAGTAGAATCAGAAAAGAAAACATAGTTCTGAGAAGCATTTCAAAGTAAGAGGCACAAGGGCTGCATAAGAGAGGGAAGACACAAAGCTGAATGCAGGATTTTAAGCATGAAGACGTTAGAGAATAGCGGTGTGAGTCATCAGACAGGAGATGTAAACTCCAAGGAAAATGGTCTCCTATTAAATGTCCTAAGGACCTAATAATTTTGGCACATACAAATGAAAGAATTACGAATTTAAAAAAAAAATCTAAAAATTCTGCTGTTTTCTTCCTCAGTGTTTCATAGTTCTCCCTGTAGAGGTCTTTCACCTCCTTAGTTAAATATACTCCTAGGTATTTTATTTTCTTTGTTGCTATTATGATAGGTATTGAGTCTGTGATTTGGTTCTAAGTTTGACTGCTGTTGGTGTATACGAATGCTACTGATTTATGTAAGTTGATTTTGTAACCTGAGACTTTGCTGAATTTATTTATCAATTCCAATAGTCTCTTGGCAGAATCTTTGGGGTTTTCTAAACACTGAGGGAGGAAATAGCAGAGGATGAAAACAGATGGAAAACATACCACACTCATGGATTGGCAGAATCAACATTGTTAAAATGTCTATACTACCAAAAATGATCTACAGATTCAATGCAATCCCTATTAAAATACCAATATCATTTTTCGCACATCCAGAAAAAATAATTCTACGTTTCCTATGGAACTAGAGAAGACCCTGTATAGCCAAAGCAACCTTAAGTAAAAAGAACAAATTGGGAGGCATCAATTTACCAGACTTCAAGCTATACTATAAGGCTATATAACCAAAACAGCATAGTACTAGCACAAGAACAGAGACATAGTCCAATGGATTAGAACAGAGAACCCAGATATAAAACCATACTCATATTGCCATCTGATCTTTGACAAAGCAGACAAAAACATACACTGGGGAAAAGAATCCTTATTCAATAAATGGTTTGGGAAAATTGGATAGCCACATGTAGAAGACTGAAGCAGGATCCACACCTTTCACCTCTCACAAAAATCAACGTATGGTGGATAACAGACTTAAACCTAAGGCGTGAAACTATAAGAATTCTAGAAGAAAATGTTGGAAAAACTCTTGTAGACATTGGTTTAGGAGAAAATTTTATGAAGACCCCAAAGGCAATCATAGTAACAACAAAAATAAATAAATGGGATCTGATCAAATTAGAAAGCTTCTGCACAGCCAAGGAAACTAGCATGAGATCAAACAGACAACCTACAGAATGGGAGAAAATATTCACATGCTACACATCCTATAAAGGGCTGATAACTAGAATCTATATAGAACTCAGGAAAATGAGTAAGAGAAAATCAACCAACCCTATCAAAAAGTGGGTAAAGAACATGAAAAGAAACTTTTCAAAAGAAGATAGACTAATGGCTAACAAACATATGAAAAAACACTCAACATCTCTAATCATTAGGGAAATGCGAATGAAAACCACAATGAAATATCACTTATCTCCAATGAGAATGGCTTTTATCAAAAAGTCCCAAAACAATAAATGTTGGTATGGATGAGGAGAGATAGGAACACTCATACACTGTTGGTAGGACTGCAAACTAGTACAACCTCTGTGGAAAGCAATATGGAGATATTTCAAAGAGATACAAGTAGAACTACCATTTGATCCAGCAATCCCATTACTAGGCATCTACCCAAGAGAACAAAAGACATTCTATAAAAAAGATATCAGCACTAGAATGTTCATAGCAGCACAATTCAGAATTGCAAAGATGTGGAAACAATCCAAGTGCCCATCAATACATGAGTGGATTAATAAAATGTGGTATATGTATACCATGGAGTCTATTCAGCCACAAAAAACAATGGTGATACAGTGCCTCTTGTATTATCCTGGATAGAGCTGAAACCCATTCTACTAAGTGACATATCCCAAGAATGGAAAAATAAGCACCACATGTACTCACCATCAAAATGCTTTTAACTGATCAGCACTTAAGAGCATATATAGTAGGAACATTCATCGGGGTCGGACAGATGAGAAGAGAGGAGGGGATGGGGATACACACACCTAATGGGTGCGGTGTGCACCATTTGGGGGATGGACACGCTTGAAGCTCTGACTCGGGTGGGGCATGGGCAATATATGTAACCTAAACATTTGTACCCCCATAATATGTTGAAATAAAAAAAAAATCATAGGTGACATAAATGCAAAAAAAAAATCCCATGCTCATGGAAAGAATCAATATTGTTACAATGACCATACTGCCCAAAGCAATCTACAGATTCAGTGCTATTCCTATCAAAATATCAGTCATTTTTCACAGAATTAGAAAAAAATTCTAAAATTCATATGTAACCAAAAAAGAGTCTGAATATCCAAAGTAATTATAAGCCAAAAGAACAAAATTGGAGGCATCACATTACCTGATTTTGATTATACTACAAGGCTATAGTAACCAAATAGCAAGGTACTGGCATAAAAGTAGACACATTGATCAATGGAACAGAATAGAGGACTCAGAAATAAAACCATGTACCTTACAATTAACTAGTCTTCAACACAGTAGAGAAATGCATTCACTAGGGAAAGGACACATATTCAATAAATGGTGCTGAGAAAATAGGACAGCTATATGCAGAAGAATGAAACTGTATCCCTATCTCTCATCATATAAAAAATTAACTCAAGATGGACCAAAGACTTAAATGTAAGACCTGAAACAATAAAAATCCTAGAAGAAAATCTACAAAAATCTCTTCTGCACATTGACTAGACTAGGCAAAGAGTTTGTGACCAAGATCCCTAAAAGATAACTTTTAAAGTAATAATAGTAACATTTTTGATAAATATAAATAATGAATAAGTGAAATGAATGACAGCAATGCCACAGTGGATGGGAGAAAGGAATTAGAAATACTCTGTTTAAGGTACCTGCACTACACGTAAAGAGACACAGTATTATTTGAAGGTGGGCTTAAATTAATTATAAATGTATATTACAAATTCTAGGGTAATAACTAAAAGGACATTTTAAAAATATAACTTATATATTAAGCATATAGATAAGATCATATCACATAAAATTCTTTATTAAAACCAGAGAGAATGTCTTTAATAAAGACATCTGCACTCAGATGTTTATGGCAGTTGTAAAGATCTGGAAACAACCCAAGTGCCCATCAATACATGAGTGGATTAATAAAATGTGGTACATGTATACCATGGAATACTACTCAACTACAAAAAACAATGGTGAACTAGCTTGAGCCTATCCTTCAAAGTGAGGTATCACAAGAATGGAAAAACAAGCACCACATGTACTTGCCATCAAATTGGTACTAACTGATCAACACAAGGTTCTCACACGGTAGTAACACTCACTGGGTGCCAGTCAGGTGGGAGGGGGTGGGGGGGTTGGTAAAGTCACAACTAATGGAGGTGGAGTGCACCGTACAGGTGAAGGGCACACTTATAGCCTTGGCTTGGATGAGGCAAAGGCATTACATGTAACCAAAATGTTTGTACCCCCATAATATTCTGAAATTTACAAAAAAACCCAAAACAGAATGCAAAAATAAAAGGGGAAAAATTAAATAAATGCATCAAATGGAAAACAGGTAATACAGTAGATATTAATCTAATTCTATCAATAATTACTTTGTGAGTGGTATAGACTGACTTAAAGGCAGTGATTGTCAGAATGGAGTAAAAAGAAAAACAAATGAAAAACAAAGACCCAAGCATTTATTGTCTACAAGCGACCCACTTTAAATACAAAGACTCAGATAGTCTAAAACTAAAGGGATGGAGAAAGATCTGCATGCTAACACTAATAAGACAAAAAAGCTGGAGTAGCTATGTTAGTTTCAGACAAAGCCAACTTCAAAATAAAGAAAATCATCATGAATTAAAGTGGGCATTACATGATGATAAAAAAGTCAATTTTCAAGAAGCCATTAGAATCCTTAATGTGTGTACACCTAACAAGAGAACATCAAAATATGTGAGGCACCATAGTGTTAATCAGTCAATACCAACTTGATGGTGAGTACAAGTGGAACCCATTCTTCGGGTCTTGTGTCACCTCACTTCGAATAATGGGCTCAAGCTTAATCCAGGATAATACAAGAGGTTCTAACTTACTGTCATTTCTTAAAATTGAGTAATATTCCATTGTGAACTGATACCAGATTTTAACAATCCACTCATGCATTGACAGGCACTTGGGTTGTTTCCATGACCTAGCAATGAGAGATCTGTAAATGAGTGTTGATAACAGCTTTTTAAATACTTGTCTAAAATTGGAAACAACTTAATTTTCATTATTGGGGAATGGATAATAAAATTTTCATTTACAATGGATTGCTACTCAGCAATAAATGGAGATAAATTACTGATACATGAAGGAGCATAGATGAATCTAAAAAGCATATCATTAAGTGAATGAGGAAACACCCAAAAGACCACCTAGTAAGATGTCTATGACATTCTGGAAAATACAAAAATTACAGTAACGTAAAATAGATCACTTCTCGACATCTGTTGGAGGTGGAGGTAGACAGTTGACTAAATGGGGCACAAAGAAGGTAGTCAGATAATAAAAATATTCTCTATTTTGAAAATGATAATGACTAAATGACAGTACAAGGCTATCAAAATTCAAGGAACTGTACATTTAATGGCGATTTTTACTGTATAAATTATACTTTAGTAAATGTGACAATGCAATAATGCTAATTTGAAGTACACAGAGCAACTAAAAGAAAAAAAAACACATCGCATGCATCCTCTACTAAGTTTAATAAGACCACAACTAGTAATGCCATCTTTCAATTTTTAATTCTGTATTATTTGTAAAGTGTGTTTGCTTATGCTGCTTATCTCATTTGCTATGCATTCTTTTATACCTTTTACAGATGAGTAAAGCTTAAAGAGCTGTCATGGGTTGCTCAAAGCAGTAAGAGACAGAATTAAAAACAAACAAAAAACTCAGCCTGTTTTTTATATACAGATATAGTTATTATGCTCTGACAAATATTTTTGTAAGAACTTCTTACAACCATCCATAGATGTTTTAATAATATAGCTTCCAAACTGTGAGTTTAGAAATTAGTTTTGGTTTAGGTTTGCATTCTCAGCTGTAAAAGAGATGCCTTTCCCTGTCGGTTTCAGAGGCAGAAAACATGGAAAATAAACAAAAGGTTTCCCCTGACCTCCCTCTTTACATGAATTCAGGCGTCCAGCAACAGTTTTTTTAGAACTATCATTTAGTGTTCCACAATAACTGTGTCACCAACTCATGCAGAATGCCTTAGGATTTAATTTAGAATATCTCATTTTATAATTTGTTTTATCTCATATATTATAAAAGATTAAAGTATTAACAGATTTACATAGTTTAGCAAATATCAGCACACATTTTTAATTTGCAAGTTATAGCTTTTATAGAGGCCATAAGGGGTTTTCTTTTATGGAGAAATAATACAGTTTATAATAAACTTTCAAATTATTTTTTTCAGGAAAGGTTGAAGCTACTTTTAATTAATTATTATCACATCAGAAGTAATGTAGTTAAAATCACTTAAAATTTATTATGTCACATATAATGATTTATGTGATTTAGAATTCTAAATAACATATAATTTATTCTCTATTTTCAATTTATGCCACTGTAAGGCATTTTCTTATACAATTACTAATGACAACATTGGGAAATCATTAAAAATATTTTCTTATTATGCTATCAGGCATTTATTTTTTTCTCTAAATATTCTCTGCTATACTTTCTTACTTAAATATGTAACTGTATTTTAAAAATAAAAATATTAAGTTTCATTTTTAAGAAACAACAGTAGCTACCTTTGCTTATATTATCCTGGATTAAGCTTGAGTCCATTATTCGAAGTGAGGTGACACAAGACCCGAAGAATGAGCCCCACTTGTACTCGCCATCAAATTGGTACTGACTGATTAACACTATGGTGCTCAAATGGTGGTGGTGTTCACTAGAGTTTGGGGGGTGGGGGGTAGACCCACATCTGAGAGATGTGGTGAGCACTGTGAAGGGGAGGGGCATGCTTGAAATGTATTTGGGGATGGGTATTAGGGGTCTCAATGGGGGTAGGAAATCCTCTAAAACTGAATTATGTGAATAGCTCTACATCTTGGTAAATTTACTAATAACCATTTAATTGTACACTTAAAATGGAGTAAAGACATGATATATAAATTACACTTCAATAAAGAAAATGAAAAGAATTATTCTCTGAAGGAATTTTACTAACCTTAAATGAATAAAAATATCGCATTATGCTGCAAAAATCGGTTTAAAGCTTTTTTAAAAAAATGAACATCATCAACCATAATTTTGGAAATTGTGACAATACCTTAAATATATATTATTTAAAGACAATTAAAGTTTTATAATATTCTTAGCTCTCTATGAATCAATATACACCTATTTAATCTCCCAGGCTAATACTGTATATATTCTTTTTCAGAACAGATATTATAATAATTTATTTTTCCATTATGTCTGTATTTTCAGTGTCCCTACATCACTAATTTAGTGTTGTTTTTTAGTTATGTTAGCATGTCTAAAACAATTTTTATATGAAAAAAATTATCCAGTTCCTATGAATATTTATTGTTTTAAAAAATTCATTTTATAAAAGCAGTGTGACACAAATGCTTATTTGTTTTATGTTAGTGCTCCATTGATAGTGAGAAGTAAGTGTATTTTAGAAGTAAAATGCATTTTTCATGTAAGACATGATATTAGTGTGTAATTTTAGATACTGCCCTTTTTTTCCATTTTTGCATCTGATTTCATGAAAAAGAAGTCTAACTTTAATAAGGAAAAATTAAAGAACTCAAATTTACAACAACACAGGGACATCTATTAAATGCACCTTCAGACATGCATAAATTGCTACTTAGTTTTTAATTTAAGATTATAAACTAGTGAGTAACAGCACAGTGTGAATACATAGTATGATGATTGTCACTTTCCAAGACAGAATATTACATTTATTTAACCCAATGAAAAAGATTTCCAAAACCTTCAAATTAATTTTAGTAATTTGTAAATATCTAAGTAACTAGTTAATTTTAAAATGGTTTTCATTGTGGAGTTATAGCATGCTAATTACTAATATTATGTAAAATACACAATAGAAACAAACATAAAATTTCTTAACTCAAATACAAGCAGTTTTAGCATAATGTATGTATATTTCTTTTCAGTATTTTCTAAAAAGAATATTTCACATAGATACTGTGTTATTTTATGCAGAAATGTATAAACCATTTTTTTCAGTGATTAACATTATGTGTACTTGTTTCTCTAGTCTCATCTTTATTGGTAGACTGTACATCAGTCACATTTCCAATAAGAGCAAAATAATCTAACATTCTAATTTGTATGCATATGTACATATACACATAAACATTCTATTTTAATGAACATCTTGATAAGACAAAATGTTTCCTGTATTTCTGTGGATTAGATTAAATTATTAATAAAGAATTTGCAGTGTAAACAAATTATAATTTTTTTAGAATTTTCATACTATCAAATTGTTTTTGCAAACAGACAACCTACAGAATGTGAGAAAATATTGCATGTTATACATCCGATAAAGGGCTGATAATTACAATCTATATAGAACTCAGGAGAATCAACAAGAAAAAATCAAACAACCCTATCAAAAAGTGGGCAAAGGACATGAACAGAAACTTTTCATAAGAAGATAGACTAATGGCTAACAAACATATGAAAAAATGCTCAATATCTCTAATCATCAGGGAAATGCAAATCAAAATCACAATGAGATATACACTTATCCCCAGCGAGAATGGATTTATCAAAAAATCCCAAGACAATAAATGTTGGCGTGGATACAGAGAGATAGAAACACTCATACACTGTTGGTGGGACTGCAAACGAGTACAACCTCTGTGGAAAGTAATATGGAGATAACTCAAAGAGCTACAAGTAGATCTATCATTTGATCCAGCAATCCCATTACTGGGCACCTACCCAAAAGAACAAAAGACATTCTATAAAAAAGACACCTGCACTCGAATGTTTACAGCAACACAATTCACAATTGCAAAGATGTGAAAACAACCCAAGTGCCCATCAATCCATAAATGGATTAATAAAATGTGGCATATGTATAGATACGAGGCAGTTCTGCTCAGCCACAAAACACAATGGTGATATAGCACCACTTGTATTATCCTCGATAGAGCTGGAAGTCATTCTACTAAGGGAAGTTTCCCAACAATGGAAAAACAAGCACCACATGTACTCACCATCAAATTGCTATGAAGTAATTAACACCTAAGTGCATATATAGTAATAACATTCATCGGGTGTTGGGCAGATGGGAGGGGAGTGGAGGAGATAGGTGTATATATATACACCTTATGAGTGCAGTGTGTACCATCTGCGGGATGGACATGCTTGAAGCTCTGACTTTTGTGGGGCAAGGGCAATATATGTAACCTAAACATTTGTACCCTCATAATATGCTAAAAATAAAAAAAAAATGGTACATGGTAAAGTTTGGTAAATCATTGCTAAAATAAAGAAATGAATCTGAAAAATATGTATGGTATTAATGGGATTAGATTTCATATTTCATATAGTTTGATCCATAGTATTGTAATGTCCTTTTCCAATAATATTCACAAAAACAAAGATATTATTGTGATTGAAATTAAAAATACTATTCACATTAAATCATAGATGAATGATGTTCCTGAGTGAGCAATATATAAACTACCAAGAATATTAAATTATAATTTTATTAACATAAAAAGTGGAAATATACAATGAAAGGTAAGCTGGATTACATGCTTTTAGAACAAAAGAATTCTAACAGACCAAACACATTACATATGCAACAGAAATATTTAATGGCTAACTCTTCAAGTTCCAATGCAATGGTGAAGAAAAAAAAAGTCTCATAGACTCACTCTTCTCTAGGCTTGTAATTTTTAAAATGTAAAATAACTTACATAAAACTTCTGAAATATTTCCATAATTACAGAATGCCTCCATGGTTTTACTTAAAATCAATTCTCTAGGTAGTTGTTACAAAAACCAGTGAAAGCTACTGATTTTTGAGAAGACCCAAACAGAAAACAGTCATTTGCCAAATCCTCTGATGCCAAGATTCACAAGCATAATTATGTGGCAGATTTTCATCTCTAATTTACCCACAGTGAACATTTACTTTGAAGAAACCAATAATAAATGCAAAGAGAGGACAGAATCCATAGTGTGAGAATAAAAGATCAACATCTGGCTCCCAAGTCTTCTCATATGCATGTATCCAAGAAATTATGTAGACTGAACAACTGAGAATTGAGTTTACAATCTTACTGCAAATTTCTAAAGCACTCCATACTTCGGTCTTTCATTTTCATGTGACTTAATCTATGTTCATGTTCCAACCTGTACTCTGAATTCTTCAGAGCTGATTTATTTTTCTAATGTCATATGTGCCTCAGGCAGCATCCAGCTATCATGTCTCTGCACACCTAGGAGCTAATTGGTGGAACTGGCTTTCCATAAAATATTCATACCAGTAACTATTTTTAAAGTTAATTTCAGAACTATTTCTTTTTTCATTTTAATCTCAAATATAGCTACTGAAATTGTATGTGATATCTTTACTTACAGACAAACCCAAAAGGTATTGCAAGTTATGAACTTTCTCTAGAGGAAAAGACGGTATGACTTCATAGTGCCTCATTATGCTATACTGCAGCTTGGCTTTGAACAGCCAATCAGAAGACACCGTAATAAGTTATACATTCATTTACTCTTTTATTCTCTTAAAAGTAATTTTTATTTTTAATTATTATGGATGCATAATAATTGTACATACTTATGGAATACGTGTAATGTTTCGATGCAGGCATATGATGTGTGATAATCAAATCAAGGTAATGGGGTACCCATCACCTAAAGCAATTATCATTCCTTTGTGTTAGGGACATTCCAATTCCACTCTTATTGTATATATTAAAATATACAATAAATTAGCACAATAGGACAACTATGTATTCATTTTCTTGAAAGGAATATGGTGTTTTCCAGTAAAGTATGTTTTATTTCCTGTAAGTTCTTTGGCTGTGAAAAAATTTAAAAAACAAAATTTAATGCTGCTATACAAAAAATTATTTCATCTATTTTCTTTAATTTTGTTTTATTTTCATTTTAAAGTGATTGCATAATTTTATACTTCTTAAAATTATTCCACAAAGATAACATGACATTTATTATATGCTTTGAAATATATTATAACCAATTTCTTTCATTTGAGGAGAAACATAAGCACGTATCCAAATTCTAGCTCTAACAAAATTTACTTAATATTTAATGATAAATTTTTATCAACAGAATTATAATAATAATACTAACATCATAATATTAGTAAGATGATTAAATAGAGTATATACTTAAAATTCTTCCAAAAATTCAAATTTCAATAAACATTACCAATTCCAATGTCAGTTTCCTTTGATTATGAACCTCTGTGATTCTTCATGGGCCTATAATAAAATTAACTTTGCTGCAATAAAGAAGCATATTATGAAAGACCTATTTGAGTCTTATGTGTTCACTGCTATCTATAACAAAATAATTAATAAAATTTAATATACATCTATTCCATGCATTTGGTTTCCTAAATATAGTTTAAAGCTCTCTGGAGTAGAAAAAGTATAAGACTTTGTTTTCATGAAAATAGAATCTTACTTTCAAAGAAAGTAGAAAAAATTACATGTATGCTCAAGTAAATCTTGTAAAGTTGAATATTGGCTTTAATAGGCAGCTACTTAAGTCTTGAAAGTGGATATTTTGCACCATACTTATCAGAATGATATCAAATAATAATGTTTCCTGGTTATTTTTATGGTGAGTATTGTGATGTCTTATATCTTGTATAAAAGAACATATGGACTATAAACATAATTATGTTGTCTTCAAAGAGATCACAGAACACAAATTAAATATAACAACTCTTCAGAAACCTACTTCAAGTGAACCAAAGATATTTAACTTATGGGACTATTGACTTTGACTAATAATTCTAATAACAATTAGAATCATCTATTTTTATTTAGATATACAAATTTCACAACTATAATGGACATGTCACTAATGATAACATTGTCTTTATACCACAGCCATTTCCAACATAAATGTAGATGATTTTTTATAATACATTATACAGACGCACACAAAATTGTGAAATTCTAGAATGGAGACCAGAAATTTGTGCTTTAAAAGGTCCTGTTTTAACAAAGTGATTCTTATGCAGATTAAAATTTGAAATTTATTGCTTTACACATGCAACATTTTTATTTTACTCTTTCATTTAATTTTTTGCACATTTTAATTCTTACACCTTCTTTAGCCCATCTGAGATCATTTCTATTCAACCTGAAGAACTTCCTGTACTATTTTCGCAGGTGTTGCTCAGTGACTAATTATCTTAACTGTTGTTTGTTTAAGAACACCTTTATTGTGTATTTAATTTTGAAGAATATTTTTATTTGGGTATAAAAGTCTATGTTTGCATATTTAGGGGAAGAAGTTCCAAACCATTTCCTAACTGAAACATCAAATGCTCTAGATGAGAAAGCAATCAGAAATAGTATGTTCAGGTTAGAAGTTAAACAGCCCTCTGATTTAGATAATTTTGTTTTCACAAATATTATTTTTATAACTTATCACTTTATAAAAGTTTGTTGCAACAGATATAGAACAAGTAATCTGGTTTTTTTCCATTCCAGCAAGGAAATGGAATTCACTTTGTAGTGATAACAGTAAATGAGGTCAATAGATTCACTGTTAGAAGGTATTCTGAGAATGAATACAGCAATTCATGGACAAACTATATTTTTAAGCCACATAGATTTACTACTATGGATGTATGCAATCATCACTTTTTATTCATTCTACTTAATGATTGAGACCATTCAGTCTAATGCATTTTTATAAATTAATATGGAGGAAAATTTGAGGAAATCCAACATTTTTTATATAAAATAAAGATAATTGAAGTACGAAATAAAGCATACATAATAATCAAAGAATTCACAAGTTCATTAGCAAAAACTTCTTTGATAAAGGAAAACCAAGTCTTCACATCAAATGCCTCTTCAAGAACCAGAATAATTAACAAAATTTGTTAATTCATGCCATCATTGCAAAATAAAACAAAAAATAAATTATTAAAAGCAGCTAACAACCAAGTTTGCTAAAATAAGGAAAAATCAAGTTGGCATTATACCCATTTGCAATACTAAATAAGGAATATACGTAAAAAAGTAAAATCTAAAGAAATCGAAGAGAAAAAAAGGGACTGTGACTTTATAATTCTGTACTGAGCAACATTATTGTCACTGCAAGAGTAAGAGAAATATGTTCTCAGGCATAAAGACTTTATCATTCATGTACCTTCCTAAAATAATTATGTACTTAAGTACTCAGAGTAATCAATAAAGAAATCACAAGATAGTGAAAATTAGACTTTAATTGCTGATTAAATCTAGATTATTTTAATTTCATCAGAGGATACATAATTTTACCCTACTCACAGGATATGTTTTCTACATTTTCAATTTAACATAATTATTAATTTTACTTTAGGCCATTAATGTCAAAAGAAGAAATTGTGAACAGAGGGAATTGATACCTTCTAAAATCATGTTAAGGAAATAGAGGATGCATTTAAAATTGAAGAGATTATTTTAGAATTCATGAAGCCTTCACAATTAAACTATGGACTTGACCTAATAGTATTTATTAAGTATAATATTTCTAATGAAGGAGTCCAAATAAAGAAAAGAAAACCCAATAGAAATTGAATTTGTGGGCTCACCTAATAGAAAGATTTTAAAACTGCTGAAAGTTTAGAAGTAGGGAAACAGTTCTTTACAATCTATGAAACAAGTTATAGAAAAATAAAGAAATATTTAATATCATTCCAATTTTTCTCTGTAAAGTATCTTTGTATTGAGTCATTATGAAAAATATTCAATTACACAGGGTTGCAATTTATTAATTGTTTTTAATGCACACTTTATGTAATTTATCTCTGGTAATTATATTAGAAGAGAAACACGTTCCAGGATTGCTCAATTTAACAATCTACATATGTTTTTTCACACAGTTTTGTGTGTGTATACATTTAAGATATATTACATTTAGATAGGTAGATAATACATAGGCACATGTAGATTGAGAAATTCATCAGAAATTTGGTTGTTGAATAAACTAAAAAATTTCCATATAATGAGTATTTCAAATATCACAAGTTGCTATTTTTAGCATGGCAAACACGCACAAATGCACACACTTTGGAATAAATACAAATATCTGGCTAGTTTTCCATTTATCAAGAGATTTTTGGCTATTATACCAGTATACAATTCTGGTTATTTACTTTCCTTACCACATGACTTCACTCTCTGACATTTAATCTTCCTGCATTAAATTTGCCTTCAGCATAACATAACACCTTATTTTTAAATTACAAGTGACATTTATATTATTTATTCTATGTTAGATCTATGTGTGTACATGATTAACAAGAACAGAGCTACAATTTGGAAACTCCCTGGCCAAATTCTCATTACAAATCATGATTTTGCCTTTATCTTGTGGCTTTATTCTCCTTTGCCTACATGCACAAATACTTCCTGAAGCAGATTTTTTTCACCTGGAATATAGCCCTGTTATTTTACACTGTGATGACGGTCATGAAGATGCACTAGCCAATGTATTTCCACTTCCTTGAATCAAGAACGTATTATGTCAGCTCTATCAGGCTATACTTCAGTTGCAGATGGGCAGCTATAAGGGCAGGGTATATGCTAACCAGGGAAGTCCACATTCAATTACTGATTGTGGTGACACAAAGGCCCTGCCACTTTGGTTCATTGTGGGACTATTCTGATGGGTTATATATGCTCCAGATCCTCCAATGTAGGGTCTTCAAGGTTCTCTTGAGCCTGAGTCACTGTTCAACTTCTCCCTCTGCCCAACAACAATTTTTCTTCCTCATCTTTTTCACAGGTATTTATACTTATAAACATTCTGTATACCAAATTCTATTTCAGTGTCTATTTGTTAAAAACACAGCCTGTGGCACATAGAACCCACTGTGACGTCGAAGAAATGAAAAGTCAAAATGGAGAATCCAGGTGGAAATGCGTGCTAGGTACTAGAATTGTTCATCTGTAATATGTACATGAAAAACAATGTGGGTATATTTTATCTACTTACATTATAATAAAACCTAATACTGAATTTGTTATAAAATAAAGAACCTGTGTTGGTCTAGCACAGTCATATCCAATGAAATATGTAGTGTTATTAGGTACTTGTAATTGAACTACTCAAGTTATTATCTAGTTTTCTATTATAGGAAGATTTGAATTCTGAATAAGTGAAGATAGTAAGAAAAGTAGAATCTAAACACATTTCTTTTCATACACATTAAATCTCAATATATCTTATTTAAGAAAGAATTAAAAACAACAAAAACATAAAATATAACACTTGTACTGAGATCATAAATTTTGATCAACCAAGGCAGAATTTTTGATGTTCTACACCAGATCTCAAACTTCTCCTCTGTTCTTTTCCATTTCAATTTGTAGAACCCATAATCAATTGCCTTATTTTAATTATATGTAGAATGTTTATAAATACCTGCTATTGTTTTATTTATTTTCTTGTTAACTTACTTGTTACAGAATATACGCTCCATGAAAGAATATATGATCCTGTGAATTATGTGCATAACTATATCACTATATTTTCAAATAATGATGGGGAAAAAAAAGTTCCAAGCACACATCAGGTATTTTCAGCACACTAAAACAGAGAGATCTTACTTAAAATAGGTCAACAGAAGACTAAAGGAGAAATACAAATGACAGTACACATATCAAAAAATGCTCAATTTTGTTAATAATCAGGAAAGTTTCTCAATTATAAATATTAAACCCTTGAAACAGTAAATGTTAAGAAAAGCAGACATCAGTGGGAAGACCCACATTCTGTTGACCTGAGTATAAACTGACACTTCTCATTAAAAAGCAGTTTGGCATTACCATTGCAATCGAATATGGGCTCATTCTGTGATCTTGAGAGCTCCCTTTTAGGTCTGGACCATAAATAATTTATTGCATATTTTCTCCAGGAGGCATGTAAAATCATATCCCTGGAAATGATATATGTAATTACAATAATATCAGGAACTCAAATGACCATCAACAGGATAATGGACAATTTTAGTGTATTCATTCAAATAAAACCTGAAGGATGCAAAAATAGATGACAATTATATGAATAAGCTCAATAATCAAGGATAATGCTGACAAATATGAGTGAAAAAAGAAAAAGAAGAATATACATTGTGCTACTCAATTAATAATCTGTTCAAAAATGTACTCCATTAAACAAATCATTGTTTAGGAATAAATCCATTTGTGATAGAACTGTAAGTGAAATTTATGGAATGATAAGCACAATAGTAGGACAGTGATTATTTCAAGCTGCAGAGAAGGATAATGCAATAGAGAAGGAGCCCACAAAGGGCTCTGTATTTATTGGTCATATCTGCTTCTTAAGCTGGGTGAATTGTTAAAAAGAGAACATTTTCTAATTCTCATAATATACATAGTTTAAAAATAAAATTATTTTATATGTCATATACACAGAGATGCTAAATTCACAGAAGCTATACAAATGGCAATAACTAGGAAAAATATTAAAAAGTTGTGAATAAATATATTTTCTAAGGAATTTTTAACCTCTGTGGAAACCAGTACGGAGAGTCCTCAATGAAATAAATGTAGACTTACCATTCAATCCAGCAATTCCAATATTGGGTATCCCCCAAAGAAAAATAAATCATTTTATCAAAAGAACACCTGCACTCGAATGTTTATCACAGCACAATTCACAATTGCAAAGATGTAAAATAAAAAAATGTCAATCAATTCATGAGTGGATAAAGAAAATGTGCTGTATGTGTGTATATATATGTACATATATATGTATGTACACACACATATACATCATAGAGCAATATTCAGCCATAAAAAAGAATGGAATAATTTCTTTTGCAGCAACTTGGATGGAACTGGAGATCACTATCCTAAGTGAAGTGTCTCAGGAATGAAAAAACACACATCACATATACTCTCTAATAATTGGGAGCTAATTGATGAACATACATGGGCACAGAGAAATTGGAAACCAAGGACATTGGAAACCAAGAAGAGGAAAGGGTGCGAGGGGATGATGGATATAAACTTACCTAGCAGGTATAATGAACACTCTTCTGGCGATGGGCACACTGAAAGCCCCAACTTAAGCCTTATACAAGAAAACCATGAAACAAAACTGTTTGTACCACCTTAAAATAAAAAAAAATGAATCTTAAATTATAAAAGTTGATGTTCAAATACTTATAAGTACACTATCATTTTATAGAAAAATTTAATTATCTTTGAAATCATACCTATGAAAAATGGAAAGCGACCTACACTCATAATAAAATGCTATTTCATCACTAATGGCAAATAGAAATCATGTATGGACTATATTACTAAGAGGAAAAACAAGGCTGCAGAACAAACCCTTTTATACATATTCATAGTGAAGCACTGAGACAAAACTCTGAACTTATGTTTGTAAGCATTCTAATGTGGAAGAAAGATATAGTGACAGAATAGGCAAAGATCAGAACAGAATAAGAAAGGCTGATACTACCTACCCCTGGTGAGATTGGCCTCTATCAAAAAATTCCAAAACGACAAATGCTGGCAAGGATGTGGAGAGACAGGAACACTCTTACACTGCTGGTGGGACTGTAAATTAGTGCAACCTCTGTGGAAAAGAATTTGGAGATTCCTCAAAGAGCTAAAAATAGAAATACCATTCAATCCAGCAATAGCATTATTAGGCATCTACCCAAAAGAGCATAAGACATTCTGTAATAAAGACATCTGCACCCAAATGTTTGTGGCAGCACAATTCACTATTGCTAGGTCGTGGAAACAACCCAAGTGCCTGTCAATTCATGAGTGGATTATTAAAATCTAGTATATGTTTACAATGGAATATGAATCAATTTTAAGAAACTTATATTATCCTGGATTGAGCTGCTTATATTATCCTGGATTGAGCTTGAGCCCATTATTCGAAGTGAGGTGACACAAGATCGGAAGAATGGGTTCCACATGTACTCGCCATCAAATTCATACTGACTGATTAACACTT
The DNA here is from genome assembly GCA_963574885.1 of Lepilemur ruficaudatus. NCBI lineage: Eukaryota > Metazoa > Chordata > Mammalia > Primates > Lepilemuridae > Lepilemur > Lepilemur ruficaudatus. The sequence goes on from CAUYRT010034948.1 coordinate 47,145, forward strand.
CGGTGCTCAAATGGTGGTGGTGTTCACCAGGGATTTGGGGGTTTCGGGGGTAGATCCACATCTGAGGGATGCAGTGAGCACTGTGGAGGGGAGGGGCATCCTTGAAATGTATTTGGGGATGGGAATTAGGGTCTCAATAGGGGGAAGGAAATGTTCTAAAACTGATTTGCGTGAATAACTGTACAACTTGGTAAATTTACTAATAATTATTTAATTGTACACTTAAAATGGAGTAGTTGCATGGTATGTAAATTATACTTCAATAAAGTTGTCTTAAGAAAAAAAAGACAAGTTTTCATCCCCCTACATTTCCAACACATAGTGATTGGACAGGGGCAGAATAATTACAATAGATACTACATTCAAAATGGAGAACAACAAGAAGCATATAGCAGTCATTCATTCAGATAAATTCTGAAATCCAGCTGGGCACGTGCTTCAGGCTCCTTTACTACAGAGGCAAGAAACATGCCTTGATTAGTTATCTGGTCCTGTTTCCTACTTTGCCACAAGCCTTAGGTTTTTAAACTTACAGAGGTCAATAATGTGGCTGGAGTTCTAAAATAATCATACAAAACCATCTATAGGTAGTTAAATGCTTCTTGACAAAGTTACCACTTGACGTTTTAAACCATGGAAATTTTCATACCTTTGAGAATACTTGCTTTGTAAATCTCAGAAATTTCATAATATATGTAAAAAGTCAAATTGAAAACCCTCTTCCTTGCCTTTATTTCCCCAAAAGTAGTAACCCATACAAAGCATAATTATAAAATAAAATTTTGAGAATCTTCCAGTTAGGCAAAAAATGTAAAATTTATCTGTAATATAATCTGAAAATTTCTGGAACATCTAGTGGGTCTTTATGGGTAACACATGATTTACGTATTTCCTTGGGCCCTAGAATAGAGTACAAGGCAGACCAAGCCCTGTCCTCATAGAGATTGCATTCTGCAGGGGGAGAGGGGCAGACAACAAAAATTTAGATACATATTCCCTCACCCCAGCCCCATTCTTAAAATTTTCAGAGAGTAAAACATAGAAGAAACTAAAACAAGGTAATGGGATAAGAGACAGAGAGACAGAGAGAGAGAGAAAGATTTGTGGGGCAGGAGACTGGGCTTAATTAGAATAAGGAAGCAACATTTAAGTTGAGACCCAATGTTGGGAAGAAACAAATTGTGCAAAAATCTGGGAAAACCATGGGCTAAATTCCTGGGCAATAACAGGCTGGGTTTGTTCAGGGCCAGAAAACAAGGGCCATGTTGCTTGTTTACAATGAACAAAAGGAAGAGAGAAGAGAAGATAAGGTCATTGGTGCAGGCAGGAACCATGTAGGACTGTGTGGAAAGGAGTTTAGGCTTTCTTCCAAATCTATGGGAAGTCATTGAGGAGTTTTGAGTTGAAAAGAATAAGATTTTATTCATTTTGTTAAAGGTCATTGTGGTTGCTATGTAGAGGATAAGCTGGGTGGCGGAAATTAGATACAACATTTAGGAGGCTGTTGCAATAGTCCTGGAAACAACTTTGAAGTAGGAGGGTAAGAAAGGGTGAGATTCAGGGTAATATTTGGGATGAGAGACCCAAAGACTCTGATGGATTGGATGTTGGACATGAGAAAAAGGGTCAAGGATGCCTCTCAAGTTTGTGGCTTGTGAAATTGACACAGGAGTGCCATTTTGTTGTTGTTGTTGCTAAGTCTAAAAGACTAAGGGAAGAGCAGATTATTATTTTAAAAGGGTATATCTCAAAAGTTCTGCTTTGGAAATGTTTCCTTTGAATTGTCCCTTAGACATCAAGGGAAATGTCAAACAGGCAGTTGGGGATAAGAGTTCAATCATCTACCAGCGAGGCTTGATGACCCCCCTTGATGACCTGCCTCGATACTCTGTAGTCTCACTTTGTGACTACCTAACACTATCCTCAGGCAAACTAAAGCACGGGACCCTCATTTTCCTGACAAGTAAATGTGTTCCAAAGAAACTCGATGACTTCCCTGAGGCCACAGGGCTAAAGTAGAAGAGAAGGATTTGGACCTGGTCTTCTGGCAACCCGTACATAGTCCTGTAGGTTACTCCTCACCCCTCACCCACTCTCCTCTTTAGATATTGTAACCAAAGAGAGATGCAGTGTGAAGGCCCCATCCTGCAGGCTGTGGGTGGATTCTGCCACAAGCTCAGTGTGCCATCCACAATTTAGGCAATTGCTTATCTGTGCTGTACATACAGTATCTACTAGCCACATGTGGCCATTTAAATTTTATTTTAATCAATTAAAATGAAATAAAATTAACATTCACTTTCTCAGTTTTACTAATCACAGTTCAAATGCCCAATGGCTACATGTAACTAGTGGGCACCATACTGGATAGCACAGATTAGAGCATTTTCATTAGCTCAGAAATTTCTACTAACAGTACTGGAGTCTAGATAATTCAAACTAATCTAACATTTCCCTCAGTTATAAGAATTTGTGAAGAAAGTGTAGTCTTATTCTGATAACTGTGGTCTAAGAAGAAAGTTTAGAAAAAGAAATAAGTTATCTGTTTTAAAAGTGGCACATTTTATAATAAGTGAATTTTAGACCTAGCACTAATGAGTACTTTCTCCAATTCATGCCTTTGAATGTGTGCTTCTCGTTTTATCTAATAAGAATATAAGCTTCTCTGAGGAAGGGAGCTACTTTCTTTTCACCTTTGTATTACCACATCTCAAAATACATACATCCCTTCGCACGCTCTAACCACTTCCGTATATACTCACCCTCGATGTACACTGTTTTGCATAGAGCAAGCATAATATTTACTTGTTAAAGGACCCAGCATATTACAGTGTTTTATACATAATGAGGATGTATGCATAATTTTGATAGACCTGGTCAAATGGCCCTTGTAGAGTTTGTACCAGTTCACTATCCCCCAGGGAGTATGTGGGTCTGGATCCGAGTTTCTAAGGCAGCGTGGAGCCCTGCTCAGAGACTGAATCCCAGGTGTCCTCGAATTTCTTTTGCCAGAGTTTCTCAGCTTACTCTGTGTGTGAGTGTGTGTGTGAAAGAGACAGAGAAAGAGAAAGATTCCATTTGGAGAAGGTTATCTGTGGCTAAGAAAAGTGTGAGAACCATGACACAGGGAATCATCACTGTTCTTTCTCATAATCCTCCAGTTTGAAATAGTGACAGAGAAAATGAGACTGTTCCACATCCCCCAAGAAGACCCTTAGACGTGCAGTGTGGAGGGAAGGGTTCAGCTGGCAGCTGGAAGAGATGGAGTGGCTATAAAGATCTCCAAGAAGCAAGAGTAGAGGCCAAGGTGTAAGGAAACGAGATTTGTTCTCACGGCCCCCAGCGTTAGCTAGTGTTCTCCAAAACCTCAGTTCATTTGAGCCACCTTTAAGGGTTTGTCGTGTGCTAAGCCCTTTGCTGGTGCTGGGAATACAGAGAAGAGCCTAGCTGGTCTCTGCCCTCAAAAAGCTTATAGAAGGGGGGCATGGAGGCAGACAATTTTAATATAAAGTAGTAGAAGCAATAGCAATGCCAACAGCTGATTGTGAGAGCTTCTTAAATGCCAGCCAGTGGCTCAGCACTGCCTGTCATCTCCACTAATCTACAAAAACCCTATGAGAGTGGTTACAGTGTTATCCCATTTCACAGATGAGGAAACTGAGACCCAGAAAGTTGAGGGGTGGCCCCAATCCTACTTCTTAACTGGCAAAGCGCGGATGTACACCGAGGTCTCTCCGACCTCAGAGTCTTTAGCAAAAGCAGAGGTGATGTTGAGCGCACCCAGAGCTAAACGCCCATCTTCCCCCTCCTGCACTCAGTGGTGTTCTGCTTCCTTCTCTACAGCAAGCGCCACACTACATTTCACAGTGAGGGCGTGAAGTCAGAGACTGGCGGAGATATGGCCTGAGCTGAGGTTCAAAGGATGAGTGGAAACAAGAGACCAACCTCCAGGAGTCAGGAAGTTGCTGCCACAGAGAGGGAAGCAGGCAAGCAGAGTGGCTGGATGGGCAGCCTCTGGAGCCAGACTGCCTGAGTTCAAATCCTGGCTCTGCTCCTTCTTAGCTGAGTGACTTTGGGCACATAACTTAACCTCTCTGATACTTCACCTGTAAAATGGAGCCAATAACTACTTTACCTTGTGGGTTATTATGAATGAATTCATATATTCAGAGTGTTAAAATAGTGCATGACATACTCCCTATATGTTTTCTCCCACTATAGAATCTCCAAGCTCCAGGTATGACCTAGATGTAAGGAAAAGGGAAACAAAAATTTGAAGCTTGTCTTTGGTACTTATTATAGAGAACCATTATGTGTTCTCAGAAAATGTAATGTCATGCTATAAAAAGAGAAGGAAGCAGAAAACCGTTTAATGGAGGAGAGACATGGGCTTTTAGCCCTAAATTTTCCCGTCAAGCATGGTTGTACTTATCAGCTTTCAGGTATCATCTAGGATTGTGAGTCAAAATGGGCTTTTTATTTGTTGCCTATTTCTTTATGACACCTTTACTTGGTATTAAAATGTAATGGCCTGTCTCAAATAAGGTGCAAAAGCAGAGGAGGATAAAATACAAAGCATAGCATGTGATGTGACTCTTGGTTTTCTCCTCTTCCTCTTTGATGAGATAAAATGTTTTCAGAAAACCGAAGAGAAAATATCAGATAAATGCTGCAGCTTCCTCATTTATGCACAAGTATTTACCTTTCATCCATCAAGTCAAATTATTTTCCTCCAAGAGCAATATCCTGTAACAGAATCTAAGAGAAGTAAAAGTGGGAGGAAAATACCTCTCCAAAAAATCAGTTCTCATGATTTACTTTTTGTCTCCATATTCTGTGGCCTTTCTCTCTTTTATCTGTTGTCCCAAAGTCACATTCCCAAGCCTGTTTCTAAGCCAAACTCCTCGCCTGGACCACACTTCCTCTAGGCCAAGTTTATGTCTTCCTCTGATCATTTGAACAACTGAGAATCCGTCTTCTTGAAGAAAAGCATTGAATAGCAATGTTCCCAATACCCAAGATCCTCACACACCTGTGTACCCACCACTCACCAGATCTTAGGGCTGTGGAAGTTACAATTCAGGCTTTTGTCCTGAATGAGCTCCCAGTCTCAGGTGCCAGAAAAGACACACAAAAGGAGGTTGATTCTGCCCTTCTCTGCCACACGATCTTGTTCATTTCCTTTATGCTCTGTCTTCACTAGACTGTAAGCTTCTCAAGGACAGGGGTTTTATCTGTTTTGCTTACCACTGTATAATCAGTGCCTTACAGAGTGGCCTGCATAAACATTTTATGAACAAGTAAGAACAAATAAATGACAACACAGAATGATCAGTTAATTGATATGCTTGCAAAATAAAAATAGCACAGAGAAGGGAGTAGTGAATTCTTTTGGGGAAAGGAGCACAGTTGGAGGGGTGGAAAGACTTACTGGAGGAGGTGACTTCTGAGCTGGGTTTTGGGAGTGATGACTACCGACATTTATATACCTTTGCATGGTATCTGACTTATAGGAGGTATGCAATAAAAGTTTGCTGAGTTGATAAACTTTACAATTTATGAAGCACTTAGAATAACTCTAGTATTCTATCATTTACCACATTCCCAAGAAGGGAAGACATAGCCACTTTATGCTGGATTATGTAGCCCTGGAAGCTCTGTTACCTCTCAGTAGGGTAGGAACACCTACTGAAAGCCCAGTGTGTGTGTTGGGGGGAAGGGTGTGTGTGTGCATGCACGCTTGCCCTTGACAAACTTTAGAGACTTCCTGGGCCACTGGCTGAGAGAGAAAGCAATCCTAAGTGTGCCTTTAGCAAAAGGGTTCTACATAGGAAAGAACATGGGAAAGGGGGTGGACAGAGGTGATTTCCAAAGACTTTCCTCTCACCTCACCGGTGAGCCAGACCAGTACTCATTCAACCAATTCCTGTATCTACCACCCAAGTCAGTTTCAGGTCTTAAAAGTTCTGAAAATCCACTTAGTTATGATATGGCAGGGGGCAGAATAGAAGACAAGAGGAGATCAAAACAAAATGAATTTTTAGTTGACCTTATCTAATCACCTTACTGAGAAAAAACAAGATACGAGACCTAGACTTGCTATTAGTTTAAGTTTTCTTAGTTTTATTTAGCTCCAGATCCTTCTTGACATACTGATACTAATGCTCAGGAATTTGATAACCAAAACTACTCAGACTTATGAGCCTCCTACTCTGGTATGATCTCTGGGATCTCTACTGCTGTTCCAGATACACCTTCTCTATGACTGATTGAAGATACCTGCACCTGAACAACATTAAACTGTAACCATGATTAGATCTCTTGCCTCCAATTAATTCTCAACTTGTGTTTTTAATATGTGTGTGCAGCTTCATCATACACAACAAAGACACGTTCTTCAACAACGCCACAAGAAGTAGAATTGTGCATCATATTTTACAAAGAATAAAGTATGAAGAAGGAAAAAACAAAATTGGTAAGTAGTATGTTAGTATAGCAAACTACATTTGGTATTTGGGGATTTCAGACTTCTTCCCTTGGTTTTATTAAGTTTGTATTAATTCTAGCCATGCTTGTCATTTATAAAACCTCTACTCCCTTGATAATACCTTGAATATATTCAGTCTTTGCTTGACAATTAGATATTTTAAAGTTAAAAAAAGAGAGAGAGAAGAAAAACTGATTTCCTGGCCCTTGATCCCAGTTTCCTAGCAGACAAAAAAGCTTTCCTTCTAAACTGTTGGTGCCCCCAAGTGGATCTGAATCACTTTTGAAAGCCTAGGTTGTTTTCTCCAAAAAGTGCCACGCTTACATTTGTCTTGAACATTGTGAGGATTAAAACTTGATATTAATCACATGGACTTATGTGTTGTTTTAGGTCTGAATCGTTTGCTCACCAATGGCTCCTATGAAGCTGCATTTCCCCTACATGAGGTATTGTGCTGCTGTTTGTCCTTATCTTTCTCTCAACTTCTTGTTACTAAAATCAGCTTCTAGGGATAGGCATTAATTGAATTTGTTGATATGATGTTTGTTCAGAATGAGTTTAATTTGTCCAATGGGTGATTAGGGAGCATTCTATTTGCACTGTTATATCTCTTCCAAGAGTCACTCAACATGAATTAAAATTAAAATTAAAAAGGCATTGAAACTTTGCATCAAACACCAGACCTAGGGGGGAAATGTTCTTGAAATATATAGTCTTTGAAACAAATAAATGTATAGCTATTCCTTGAAAGAGTGGGAGGGCGCCATCTTGCAAAGTCTCTGGTAACCAAAGGGTGATTAAATGGAAATTAATAGTATTTCACTCACTGTTTGCCTAAGATGTATAGTTGTTGATATTCTCCTTACTTACTACATGGTCTTTGCCATATATAGCAACTTTCATACATGTAGCTATGACTACCCTTAACTATATTCCCCAGTAGATCTTGGATTGTTTAACCCAGGATTCTCCTACACGTGGGTTTTCAGGAACATAATCCTCATGATTGTTGAGAGATGACTGTCATTTTCATGATATTACACCCCTACTCTGGTCACTGTATGACACAGAGAATGCAAAGGTAAATGTCATAGCCTCTGCCCTCTGAGACCTCACAAACCAGCCAGGGTGAAGCTACTGTTAGAGCCATCTTCAGTACAGTCTTCTATTAGAAATGATAATAACTTGTCAATAAACAAATTGGAGGATAGTTCCAACTCTCTAAGTTGGTAGGTCTTTCCAAAACATACTTTTTGTTTGGCTCGCAATGTTTCTTCTCTTGATCTTAAACACCAAGAGGATGTAAAAGGTGAGTTAGACTTTTGAAACCTTATTTATTAAGGAAACTGGAAGCTGTGATCTGAGACCCTGTTTACAGACTACCAGGAAACATTTTTGGAGTACTCCTTTTACTGACAGAAGCGAACATTTGACACAAAGGGTTGCTAGAGCCACAGACAGGTGTTTCTGAATTTTAAAGACAGATTTCTCCTCAAAACATCATGTAGCTTCCCATAGCAGTTAGTTGGACTTGTCCAGAAAAGGGTGTTGGTGAGAACTGCATCCTCCCTCCTCCCAGACCCAGCCGTGGTCCCCACAGTGTCCGAGCTATGGTAGGCGCAAAGGCATCTGTGCAGGGAAGTGGGTGGGTGAGAATGAGGAGATGCAGTTATAAAACCCCAGAGTAACCAACTCATGGCCTTCTTTATGACTTTCCCGTCTCAGTAAAACCCTATATTCTACAAGAAGAGAAATTTCAAATTAGTAATAGCAGCAATAATAGCATCATTGTTCTTTTGACTTTTTCCTCTCAGTTTAACGTAATTATATTATTTAACCTTGTAACAACCTACAGAGGCAGGAAGGCAGGAAGGGCAGATATTGTTGCCCTTGTTTCATGTTAAAAGTTTAAATAGGGGTTTAGAGAAAGGTTAAACCTCCTCTATATCACACACTGAGTTAGTGGCTGAGCTGAGACTAACCTGAGTTTTTTTACCCCCAGCCCTGTGTTCTTTCCATCAAGAAAGGACTTTTCAAGTCCACATGAACAATAAGTTTGCCTCCAGAAAGTACCTTTTCTGGTTTTGAGACCAGCATTGCCACAAACTGACCTCAGAAAACACCCACCTCTCTGGCCCTTGGTCTCCTCCTTTGTTCAATGAAAAGGTTGAATTAGATTTGAATTATTGGAATTTGGAAGTGACTTCTAGATTTTCCATTTTAGGATTTTCTTGTAGATAAGACCATGTGACTAGGTTACAGTCATAACTATTTACCAACTACCCTATCTTAAAAGAAGTACGGAAGAGGACTAGTAAGCCTTGAGCATGGCCTCTGGGCCGGACACTTAACTCATTCAAACCACAGAAGAAACCTAATTAATAAGGCAGATATTATTAGTTCCATTTTGGATTACAAAACCAAGGCTCAGAGCATTTAAGAGGCATGTCCAAGGTCTCCTAGCTAAAAAGTAGCAGAACTGAATTTGAATTTAGTTCAAACCTGCTTGATTCTAGCAAGCATGAACTTTTTATTAGACATCATCATCAGCAAGACAATATCCAGAATAACTCATCAAACTGCCTTCCTTTTCATAGAGAGGATCCTTTTCTTCCTCATATCACCCCCACTCCTGCCATAAGGGACTAGTATCACCATTACCTTAAGGCTTTTGTGGGTATCACCTCACTAGCAGTGGTGTTTCTATCCCAGGGAAGTTACAGAAGTAAAAACTCCATTCGAACCCATGGAGCAGAAAACCACCGACATCTCCTCTATGAGTGCTGGGCCTCCTGGGGTGTGTGGTATAAATACCAGCCTTTGGATCTTGTAAGGTGAGTTTTTAACCAGATGAAAATATAAAGCTTGCACAGAATGCTTAGGGCAGACTCTCAGCTGGGACAAACCATCGTTAGAGCAGAAAGAGTCTGAAGTGCACAGCTCTCACTCAGATCTGGCTCCTTCTCAAGAGAGCAACTCACCAGAGGACATTGGTCATTCTTGGTAAACCTGTCGTCCCTCTGATGAGGATGGAGTTTCCTCCTAAAGGGCCTTAGAAAGAGGCCCAGGAAGGGGCATGCAGGATCAGCCAGGCCTCCCATGAGGCTCCGTAAGGAGTAGGTCATCCATGTGACTGTTCCTGACAAATGGTCTTGTAAAAAGGTGACACTGCTTACATATATTACTGACAAAATATCAGTTACTATCAATGCAAATAGGGTATATGAGATACTGTCATTCCAATAAATATCAGGCTTATTTTAGTTTTTATTTAAAACTAATAACCTTTAAAGATATTTTTAATCTGCATGTCAAAAAGTATATCAGCTTTTAACTTATGGTAATTGTGCAGTGAAAATGTATGTTTTTCTTTAACTGTCTACATCTGTCCAACTGTCTACCTTGGCAGCATTATGCTCTGACATCTCATTGTTTATTTAAAGACTGGTTATTGAGATTGGGTAATAATAACCCATACTTCATGGATTCCTTATTAAAGAGAAAGTCATGCCTTATTTCTTAGAGTAGCTGGATATGTTTCACCTATACCAGGGCCCTAAAAAATAAGCCCAGAAGGGAGGGGGAAAAAAGACAGCTCACTTTATATTTTATCTCCTTGGGTAGTGGTCTTCCTACCATGAGCCCTTGTTACTTTGTTACCAAGTATTTATTCCTGATGTTGCAAGGACAGTGATGAATTGTGACCCTTGTGTTGGTAACAAATGATCCAGATGATCTGTGTGCATGGAAAATATTTTCTGAGATGGGATCACTTTCCTTTGTCCAGGCTCAACACATGATAAACAGTGGGAAAAAATAAAATAAAAGTAAATTCTCTTCCCAGCCTCAGTGCCATATTACAGGATTACATTGATTAGAAGTTACAGATAATTGCTGTAGACAACACATTTCCTGTCCATGACAGTGTTTTGATTTTGTGATTAGTCAATGAGTATTAGTTAACTGTCCATTGTGTTTCTAGTACCGTGCTAAATACCATTGGCAAAGACAAACAGAAGCCACAGTCTCTGGCTTTGAGAAATTCAGTTTCCCTTAGGAACATAAGCCCTGCATACCTGAGACAACTAGGGAAAAAAGACAAGACCACGCATGGTTAGGTAAAGTGTGTGACAGAGGCTATAAGTTTTACATGAATTCAGAAAAAATGGAAAGGATGGATGGAAGTCGAGAGCCGAGCCCTGGAAGAGCAGTGGGATTTGCGTTGCGCAAAGGGAAGGGGGTGAGAAACACAACCAAGCCTTGAGAAGAATGAAGTTGTGCAGCATCTAGGGAAGCTCATCTCTTAAACAGTTCTTGTCCTGTAGAGTTGACTTCCTCCATCTCTCTCAAATCTGGCCAAATCCCAGCACCTCCACTGCCTTCACCCATCACCTGGACCACGACAGTTGTATTCTACTTGATTTCCCTTTTCCCACTCTGGCCCCTTCCAAACCATTCTGTATTCTTAGAATAAGCTTGTGGATAATCATGTTCTTTTACGGGAGAGCTAATTCTCATTCTGATATAGACCAGTAGGAGTAGAAATTTAAGCCTAGAGCCTAGATTTAATCAAATGTTTCATCGTCCGGGCTTACCTTGTCTGCAGTTGACCAGTAAGGCCACTACAAAGTAAAATGATTGACCAAAGTGTTGTAACGCTTTACTTTACACACTGCGCTGTAATTTGCAAGGTTGTTGTGTCTTTAACAGGCGGTACTTTGGAGAGAAGATTGGGTTATATTTTGCCTGGTTGGGCTGGTACACTGGCATGCTCTTCCCAGCTGCTTTCATTGGATTATTCGTCTTTTTGTACGGAGTCGTCACTCTGGATCACTGCCAAGTCAGGTACGGGAGCTCTCGGGTGAGCCTGCCTTTGCTAATATTTGGAGTTGGCTGTTTGAGCTGTGGGGATGTTCACAGACTGTGGACACACTTAGTTTTTCACCCTAACTTCCTTCCCACTCTCTCATGAAAAGGTTCAATTCACAACGTCTTCTTCATCCATTGCCCTTGCAATGGTCTTGTGGTCTTCAGCTATCATGGAAACAAAAGTCACATTTACAGACATAAAAACCACTATACGTCCATGGAACAAATCACTCTCATTCACTGGCTAAAAGTGCTCTCTTTCTGACTTTTTCATCTTTCTTTCAACTGATACTGCAGAATAGTGAACTGACAATCCCTTCTTATGAATTCTGTGTTTTTACAAGAACCCTTTAAACCTAGGCCAGAAGGACATTTCACCCACTTGCTAGTGCCTTGGGAATGGTTCAGTGTCAACAAGTGTTATCTTGGTTGTCTCACCAGAATATAGTTTGAGGTATTCATGGAGATCTTGTTGCAAGGCTGAACAATGATCATAGATGATAAATGTGCCTTTTTAAAGTAATTGCAAAAATAAAACTGAGTGATTGAGCTTCCCACCTACAAAAATATTTTACTTTCTGGTGAAACTGTTAATGAAATGTAGTTTTTTCCCAGGGCAGGATGAAAATCCCTACTCATTTTTATTTATTCTTCCATATTAGTTTTAATTGATCATGCACATAGAGATGGAGACAGGCATTTTTAGGTGTCTTGTTTTTCCCGTAATTCAGTATGAAATTGCTTCAGATCTATGAAATGCTGTGAGGACATTTGTATCATTTGGGGTATAACAACCAATGTTTTGCTTTATATATTTGTCTGAGTTTAACTTATTAGTATGTAAAGCTGACGAAAAGCCTCATAAATAGGTTTATCAAAGTATAAAATATATAGGAATTTGTTAATATTAATAACAGACAAGGCTAAGAAGCTTCTGAGGACAAAAATTTAATCTACTGGATCTTATTTACTAGTTGAACATTCTGGTGAAGCTGGAGGGGAAAAAGATGTTCCATGTCATCAAAAAGCAGTCCTTGTCTGTTCTCTTTTCCAGTAAAGAAGTCTGCCAAGCTACAGACATCATCATGTGTCCTGTGTGTGATAAATACTGTCCATTCATGAGGCTGTCAGACAGCTGTGTTTATGCCAAGGTAATTTCAGATATGCAGCATTTTCAGTGGATTAAATTTAACATAAACCTTGCTGAGGGATGGTGGGTAACTATATTCTATAATTTCTAATCTTTGATTCTCAAGTTAATGTTGTAGGATAGATGTGTCTCTATCATTCACTATTCTAACTCAGATATCTTGTGTAATGTACACATATTTAAACGTATGGCTCTAGACACCATCACAAGCTGCAGCATGGCACAGTGCAAAGGGCACAGTTGCTGGAGTCGGAGAAAGTTAGGTTCAAACTTCAGCTCTGCTCTTTACCACTTGTTATCTGGAAACAAGTTATTTAACCTCTCCAAGCCTCAGTTTTCTCATCTCTAAAATGGAGAACATGATGCTTGTCTTGCATGGATGTTGTTAGAAGTGAGAAAAGATGTATACCATGTACAGTGCTTAGCAAATAGTAAGATCTCAGTAAATGACAGTTGCCATCATTTTCCTCCTCTTTGTCATCTTTATTGTCAAAGTGACCTCGATTCAAAGCTAGCTGAGCTGCTTACCTGCTTGACCTTGCGCATGTGCAGCCTTTCTGAGAGTGAGCTTTCTCATCTCTGAAGTACAGGTCCTCTCTGTCCTGCCCTATTGGCATGTCATGAGGACTGAAGAAGAGAGTATATGTAAAAGTGCTTTGGAAAAAAATACATGGCACTGGTATTTCTATTATCTGTTATTGCATGTCACTTTCTCATGGTATGCCTTACTTTATTAAAACATTAGACATGGTCTTCAAATTGCTAGGGAGTTTTTACTTCAGGGTGTTGTCACTAGCTAGAAAAAATAGCTAGAGTTTGGATTAATGAAGACTTTTCCAGGACCTATAGGCTTGCCCAGATTCCAGATATGCAAGGGGTTGGCAGACTTTATTGAACCTTTACAATCACTGCAGCCTGGATCTGTCTAATTACTCTGTTGGCATTGCAGACTTTTGTTCATTTTGAATGAGAGAACATTTGCTAGGCAACCCGGGATCTGACCTGTCTGTAATGTCTCAGTACTGAAGGTGGCCGGTCTGTGTGGGAGGAGCCTAAACCACAGCAGTGAGCTGTGATTTGAGAAAGATTTTGGCTCTTAGTGTATGTTGCGAGGGACCAAAAAAGCACAAAATGCTCTTCCTATCCTTTGGAGAACACACAGATAAACCCAAGTAGTTGAGGACAAATTTAACAGAGTGACCTTGGAAAATAGAGATTTGGTAAGGATCAAGAGTTTTGTCAGTAACATAACTTGATTTAAAGGTCATGAGATAAGCCTGAATGTCTCAGGTTTAAAAATTCTGCTTTGAGAGTACATACATAGTGCTCCAACGGTATCTCCTATGTGTGTGCTCTCTGGACTGCTTTGACAGAGTAGGTTTTTGAATGTAACAAGATAAGTCAACTTGAGTGGTAATATATTTTGGGAAATCAAAAAAAAATTAAAAATAAAAATTAAAAAAATAAAAATAAAAATAAAATAAAATAATCACTACAAAAAAAAACAATAAAAAAAGATATGGGGCCAGGTGTGGCGGCTCACGCCTGTAATCCTAGCACTCTGGGAGGCTGAGGCGGGTGGATCGGTTGAGCTCAAGAGTTCGAGACCAGCCTGAGCAAGAGCGAGACCCTGTCTCTACTAAAAAAAAAATAATAGAAAGAAATTAGCTGGAAAACTAAAACAACAACAACAACAACAGAAATATATACATATATATATATAAATTAGCCGGGCATGGTGGCGCATGCCTGTAGTCCCAGCTACTTGGGAGGCTGAGGTAGAAGGATTGCTTGAGCCCAGGAGTTTGAGGTTGCTGTGAGCTGGGCTGATGCCATGGCACTCTAGCTCAGGCAACAGAGCAAGACTATGTCTCAAAAAACAGATATGGGAATTGCTAATAAGCAATGAAAAGATGCTTAAAACTCTTAGGCATTAGCGAAATGCAAATCAAAATCACAGTGAGATATCTTTTCACACTCACTAGAATGGCTATAACCAAAAAAGGAGATAATAACCAGTATTGGCAAGAATGTAGAAAAACTGGAATTCTGAAACATTGCTGGTGGGAAAGTAAATGGGTCAACTGCTTTGGAAAACAGTTTGGAAGTTTTTCATAAAATAAATTTAAATTTACTATATGACACAGCAATTCTACTACTTGGAATCTACCCAAGACAGAGGAAAGCATATGTCCACACAAAGACGTGTATGTAAAAGTTCATGGCAGCATTATTCATAATAGATAAAAAGTAGAAATAATCTAAATGCCTATCAATTGGTCAATGATAAACAAAATGTGGAACATACATACAATTGAATACTATTTAGCAATAAAAAGAATAGGTAACTGATGCATGCCACAATATAAATAAATCATAAAACATTTTAAGTGAAAGAAGTCATACATGCAAAAGAGCACATATTGGATGTTTCCATGAACATTCCGTATATGACATGTCCAGAAAGGCAAACTTACAGAGACAGAAAGTAGATTACTGGTTGCTTGGAGTTAGAGATAAGAATGACAGGTGGGGTGTGACTGCAAATGGACACAAGGAATCTTTTTAGAGGAATAAAATGTTCTAAAACTAGATTTTAGTAATGGTTACAGAACTCTGTAAATTTACTAAAAATCTTTAAATTGTACACATTGTACACAGAATGGATGAATTTTATGGTTCATAAATTATATCTTAATAAAGTTGTTTAAAAAATAAACAAAGCAATATATCTGCTAATAAGCTTGGATAATTCTCCTCTGCCATCTAGTTCTATGTGGAGCTGGTAAATTTCTACATCGGCAAAGAGGAGAAGATACCATCTGCATATGCCTCTTTCACCCTCATTTTAGTCCATTTTGTGTTGCTGTAACAGAATACCTGAGGCTAGGTAATTTATAAAGAAAAGAATTTTATTTATTAGCATCACCATTCTGATGACTGTAAAGTACAAAAGCATGGTGTGGGCATCTGCTCAGCTAATGGCAAGGGCTATGTGCTGCGTCAAGACACGGCAGAGAAGTGGGAAGGTGAGCAGGTGTGTGCAAGGAAGCTAAACATGAGGGGGGACAGCATGCTGTTGCAGTAACTAATCCAGTCCTGTGAGACTGAGAACTCACTCCCACAAGATGACATTAATCTATTCATGAGGGATCCACCCCCATGATCCAAACACTTCCCACCAGGACTCACCTTCCAACACTGCCACAGTGAGAATCAAATTTCCAAGTGAGTTTTGACAAGGGCAAACCATATCCAAACTCTAGCAACCCCTTATATTTTGTCTCTATCCAAATTAATAGTTTAATCCTTATCTGAGGGGTAAACTGTTAAAATACGTGCTTTAAAATGAAAGTAGTTTTATAATTATGACAAAATAACATTACTAATAACATAGTAATAATAATACTTACTATTTCTATTATTTTACTTTAGCCTCAATCCCTACATCATCTGATTTAAATTAAGTAGCAAGAACAAATCAATCAACGCTTGAATTCATGAAAAGACTGATCTGAAGGGACCAAGGGCAGACTCATTTGCCTCATGTGATGTTCTCATAGGGCCCTTGCTTTTGCTGATTGGTTGGTCAGTGCATACAGGAGGAGGACCAGGCCTGCTCAGCCAGCTCCTGGCCTCCTTGCCCTTCTAGAGCAATATCAGTGGTCGAGTTATATAGTGAGACTGCAGTTATTGTTGGGAAATTGCTTGTCAAAGATGGGTTTGCAATAATGCAATCTCTGCAACAAGCCATGCCACAGCCTTTTCATCACTTTATCATTAATTCCTTAGTTACCAATTTATCTTGGTAACTAGGATACACTGAAAAAGTGTGAAGAAAAAAATGTAAAAAATCCCAACAACTATGTAACCTCAATATTACAAATTTTTATACCATATAGATGTAAATTATTCTGACCTTTTAGTATGTCTTTATATAATTTTAGTTGTTTCCCCTTTCTTTCCCATTTTTCTTACACAGCCAGTCTTCTTACCAGTCCTCCCCTATGCCATGAGACATGGTTGGAGGTGGGTGGGTGAGGTAATCTGAATTACAGAGGTAGAGATGGTAAGGAATTCCCTTTCTCTTCCTTCCTTACATTTTATATATGTGTTGACTGAGTTCATTCATTCAACATGCGTCTTTTTGAGTACCAGTTATGTGTTCAGATGGTAATTCTAATACTAGATGATTAAGGATGGTTTGGTTTCTTTTTGTGACTTTTACACAGTTGGGTGGTGGAGGGAAAGAAATTAAAACATAAAGATCAGTACAAATGTGAAAAATGCCAGATAAATGCAGACTTGCATGCTAGGAAAGCTGAGGAGAGGGGTTACCCACAGAATAAATCATGCAATCAACCTTGTCCCTGGCTACTCTGTGACTCTCTTCTAGGACTAGATGGTTTCCGTTGTCTTATGCAATTTGCTTAGCAAAGTTAGTGTCATTTCTGTGCCAAGAAGTACTAGAAATTCCCACTGCTTGCGAAATTATATTTTCCATGACTGGCTGAGGATTTGCAATTACATTACTAGGCATAGATACATGTAATCTATTCATATTAAGATATAATTGTGAGAGAGATAATGTTTTAAATGTACACATGCTTCTGGAAAGTAGGTTCAGATGGTGGAGAGGAAAGAAAGTCTGAAGCCAGGTGGAAGCTTGTACAACAAAATGGGGATAAAGATAGCCAAGAGAAAGGGGAAATACACACAAGATCATCCTAACTTATTTCCCAATTTTGCTTAAGGATCTCGCTCATACTACATGTAAGCTCTGGCAGGCAGAGATTTGCTGCTTTAAGTTAATAATATGGCTGAAGAGGGGTTTGTGGCTTCAGCCAAAGCAAACCACATGGATGATCCACTGGCCCCTTGTGTTGGCAAGAACTATGACATCCCTTCACTGTGGCCTGAAATTTATCTTCTGACCTCATTCTCCTCCTAAAGTGATTGTTTCATCCCCTCTCAGTCTAGTATCCAAGCACATGAACAGCTTTCTCACTAAACCCAGGCTTCCTTCTGGTGTTTTCTTTCAGAAAATCCTTTGGTTGATAACCCAATTGTGGGAATACTAGCAGTGATTCTAGGACCCTAGAGACAAAGCACATTCAGGATTCTGGCTCCTAGGAATCATCATAATAATCAATCATTAGTCTAAGGTCATATTCCATAATTCTTTTGACACAGTCAGTGTTTCTCGAAAGATGACTCATGGGCCACCTGCATCAGAAATTACCTGGTGGGGCTGATTAAAACTGTGGAGTCTTCATCCTATTCCAGAACAGAATATCTAAGGGTGGGCCCTGGGAATTCTTAGGTTTGCTCAAGTTTAAGGATCTCTGGGATAGCTACCACAGTGTAGTTACACAGGACTGAAGTATGTGAAAAATGATTGACAGACAACAGGACCCCATAAAGGCTTAAGGGGGTCAACAAAAAGAGAAGCTCAAAGAGAACTTCAAGGGTGTCTGTTGAAGCAGAACATCAAGAGTGCAGTCCAGTGGACATCCAGTAGGCTAGAGGAGACTTTTCAGGAGACTGGCAGGAAGTTATGACCTGTCGCAGCCGCTGTCCCAACAAAGGACAGTTTGCACACTTGCATTGGGTGGACGTGGCTGCTGATTCCACATAAGATTGATTTTACATTCCATTCCTTTGGTATGTAGTGAACACTACTGTGAGCTTATCTGTGAGCTGACCATTACAGAGGTGCAGAGAAAATTGCCAGGAGTTTTACTCTCAAGGAACTTGTGATCTAATGGCAGAGCCGCTTGGAAAGGAGTCTAAAAAGGGCAAATAGTCAAGGGCTAACATAGCATCAAATTAAGTGACATAAATAACGAAGTGAGAAAGTGTATATATTAGTGTTTTTAAAAATAGTGATCATGGCTATGATTGTCACTATGGACTCTGAGAGTTCAGAAAATGTTCCCCCTGCTCCTCATGTCAGGATCACTTGTCAGATTCATCGTCTTGAATATGGTCCTACTGTTTTTTCTTCCCCAGACCTGTGGGTGTGTGTACTGCCAGGGACACTGACAGTGATGGGGCAGCCTCGTGAAGCTTCCTTTGCCTGATGCTCTCTTTGCATTGTTGAAGGGCAAGACGAGTCTTGTGCAACCTGCCAAATGAATTACAATTCCCCTTGGACTCCACTCAAATTAAATTTCTACATAGTTAATTAATTTGTTGCTGTCCTTGTTCTATCTCTTGCCACTGACTTTGTCCATATGGTGCTGGGTTACAGCAGCTAAGAATCAGAGGTAGGAGTGCCTGGCACTTGGTGAGAGCCCAACACGTACTTGCTGTTGCCTCTGTTAGTGTTCACATCATCCCCTCCCCCAGCATGCAAAGTTATGTAAGAATACAAAGATGTATTTTTTCTCTTGCAATCTCAGGGTTGGAGAAATTTTAAAAGTCATATAGTTTAATGTAAATAATATGATATTAGAAGTCTCTCAGCTATATTTTTGACAAATATCCCATTAGGTACCCAATCAGTCCTTCTGTTCTTTCCACCATATCCCTGTCTTTGGGGTCAGCTTGGAACACTACTAGAGAACTTGAATAAAGAGTGCAACTCTGTGTCCTGGTTGCAACTCAGGTTCCCCCAGAATCCTCCATACTGAGGGCCCAGGTGCTTAGTTTATTCCCAAATGCAAAGCCACCCATAGCCGTCATGCTACACCATGGTTCCAGTTCTCCCCGGAAGAAACTAGAATCTAGCACTAGAGCTGGACTTGGCTGGTTTTGAAGCAAATCTCATGTCCATGTAAATTTCCTTTCTTCAGCAGTACTGGGAACAGGCTCTTGGTACATCCCCCAAACACGCATCTGCCTCATGCATTCGGATACCTGATCTAGAGTGTGTGCGGGGCTGTGGTGAGATTTGTAGAAGCATAAACTGAGGTTCACAGGCTCGCAGCAGTTGGCTCAGAGTTAGAAAGTCTAGATTCCAATCTCAGCTCAGATTTGCTGGTGGCCTTGGGCTGCTAACTTAATATGCTCCAGCTTCAATCTCCTCATCTATCAAGTGGAGACAATAGCAATAATTATGCAGTTTCACGGAGGATTAAAAGAGATGGTGTGTGTTGAATGCTCGGCACTGTGCCTGCCTCTCTTCAGGAGCTCATTTTAATCCCTTATGAACTAAGGCTTCTCTGGGCTGGGCTGAGGTTGTGAACTAGAGCGACAACAAGGACAATCACTGGCAGCTGTTTGAGCAAGAGTGTGGGGATGGATATTAACTAGAAACTAACTCCTTATGTCTCATTGTTGCAAGCATTACTTTGTGCAAAGGGGTGAGGAGACACGTTGGACCTGGACAAGACTTCAGAGAGGATCTTGTTCATTTCCTTCATCTCACGCATGCATCTGTTGTCCCCACACTGTATGGGACTGCCTCCCTTTTACTCAGTCCCTCTTAGGTATTTTTCTTGAGCCTATTTACTGCCTTAAATATACAGTCTCTTTGGATGTGACAGATAAAAATAATAACAAAACAAATCCACTTTCTGTTCCTTATCTGCAGCCCTAGAGCCTTTCATGGCACAGAGTGGGGGATTTAGGGGTGGGGGTGGGGATAAAAGAGCCCACAGGCTGCATTTGCTGCCCCCGCTGAGTGCGAACCTGCCAGTACCCATCTTGTCACATTGCTCCTTCTCTCACCCCCAGCCCCAGGGGCCAGAGTGGGTATCTGCATTAATGTTGGGCACAGCCACGTTCAATGTGAATTCTTGCGTGTCAAGCTGCTGATGACATGCACCTTCACCCAAAGGGCTTTCTCAGGACATTTCCCTTATTCCTCTGGAAAGAGAATTCCACTTGTTTATAAGCGCAATCTTAAACATCCTGTAGACAAAGAATCCTTGTTTTCCTAAGTGGGACAAAGGTTTAGATATTGACTTTAGTTGAGAGGGGAGGGGGGTGACCAGCCAAGACACGCTTTTAATATGCAGGTGCTCTGCATTAGACAGGTGGGAGAGAGCAATTATATAGCTTAGATACATTAGGAAAGATAATACTTGGGAAAGTCTTATGTCTCAGAGTGAGGCCTCAGAAAAATTCCTTTTATGACAAAATAAAGAAATTAGCCCTTCCATTTATCTGACAGAATGACGGGACAGAATATGTTTGCGGAAACACATACTCATTGTTTCTGTCTACACTTAAACAGAACACTTCTGTGACCAGACGTGTAGGCTTCTCCCCACACATCAGTTCTCCAGTGGACACCAACTGGGTATCCATCATTCAGATCAATTCTGACACTCTCTACCTGGAGACAGTGTCAGGTCCCACAGGTTAAGGGCTTGTTGCCACAAGACTGCCCCACTTTAGATGCCAACTGCATGTCTGTGCCTCCCCTACACTGACCCACTGCCTGTAAATCAGGGGTTCTCATGACACCCTCCTCAGGTTTGATAAATTGCTAGAATGTCTCATGGAACTCAGGGAAGCACTTTACTTACATGTACCAGTTAATTATAAAGGATACAACTCAGGAACAGCCAGATGGCAGAGAATCACATGGATGGGGGAAGGGCAGGGAGCTTCTGTGCCTTCTCTGGGCACCCCAGCCTCCTTGCACTTCTGTGTGTTCCGCAATCCAGAAATCCATCAAATCTCATTGCTCAAGAGTTTTTATAGAACTTAATCTCCAGCCTTCCTCTCCCTCTTCCTGGAAGTTGAGAGTTAGGCCTGAAAGTTTCAACCCTCTAATCCTTTAAGCCTGTGGTCCCCAACCCCCGGGCCATGGACTTGTATTG
>CAUYRT010034950.1:0-26026 GCA_963574885.1 Lepilemur ruficaudatus
CCAATTAATTTCTTTCTATTTATAGTAGAGACGAGGTCTCGCTCTTGCTCAGGCTGGTTTTGAACTCCTGACCTTGAGCAATCCGCCCGCCTCGGCCTCCCAGAGTGCTAGGATTACAGGCGTGAGCCACCGCGCCCGGCCGACTTCAGCATACTTTTGACTCCAGTGGGTCTCAGAGGTGAGCCGCACCAGCATCTGCGGCTGGGCTTGCTGACACACAGATATCTGGGTCCCAGCCCCGACTTTCTGATTCAGCAGGTCTGAGGGGCTCAAGGATCGACATTTCTAATTAGTTCCCAGATGCTGCTGGTCCAGGGAAACACACTTTGAGAACCACAGTGTAGACAGTAAAACAGGAACATCAAATTTTATAATTTCATCTGGAGTGATACGTAAGAATTAAAAGGGGGCTAATTTACAAAGGCTCAACAAAGTTATCTGGAAAATTCCCCTCCGTGCCTGTGAGCTCTCTGGCGACCAGCTGGACGCTGATCCATGTTTCTTTCTGAGCTCCCCTCTGAGCTGCTCCTGTGCTGGGTGCTGGGGACATCGCCGGGCACCATGGTTGTCACACACTCCAGTGTGGGCTTCAAGTGGGGGTGCATGTGAGGGGGAAGGCAGGCGCCAGCGAGGTGGCAGAGCCGGGGGGTGGGCAGCCAGCGGTGGACCTGCAGCCAGTGGGGCTACCACCCTACGTTCGCACTTAGGGCTGTAACATCCGCCAGATTAGCAGGGCGAGGACACTCTGGGTCCAGTGGTGAGCTGTGACTGGCGGGAACACTTCCTGGGCACACCTCCTCGCCGAGTATTTAGGACGGCAGTGAGCTCACCACTGTCACACTCACATTAAACACAATCCGCCTGTACCTCTTTCTTGGGGGGATGAGAACCACTGGGGACCACGGGGAAGACTGCTCTGTGCTGTGGAAGCCGACAATGGTAACTTCATTGACCAAAAAGGAAAGAAAATGTCACATAATCCATGGCAGTGCCTTCATACACTATCACAGTTTCTTTCTCTTCAGAGTTTTACCATAGTTTCTTTTGAGTTCTGTTTTGATCTCTCACAAATTTATTCCAGAAGAAAGGAAGACGTTTTGTGAGGCCCTGTGTCTGGAAGGCCGTGGGGCTCTTCCCTGCAAGGGGACAACTGCTTACAGTCCTCTTTCCCGAAACACCTGAGGGGTGACAGCACTTCCTGCTGGACTTGCCCTGCTCCCCGGCCAGCGGCCACAGCATCGTCTGGTTACCTGGACTCCCCACAAAGAACAAGAGAAGGGGGCCTGTGTGGGCCCGGGACGGCTTTGATAAACTCTCATTGAAATGATGCAGCCTGCTTTCCCCAGATCTGCATGTTTTCACTGGTACTATAATGAAATTAGGTGCTAAATCCAAGCAGCAAGGGATTTTTTCCATGACTGGAAAGGTTTTAAATGAACTGACTGTCAAGCTCCTCACTGCCCTCCCCTCCCAGCCCTGGCCGACAGCCCCACTCCGGCGGGAATGCACTAGAATGAAGGTCTAGTCAGAGGGCCACTGTCTGCAGACAGAGGACGAGAGCACAGGGACACGCTCAGCTGGACAGCACTGGCCCTGTGCCCACAATTTTTGAGAGTCCTGGTTGATGTAACTCTGAGCAATCTAAGCTCTTCTAAAAACGTTGGGTCCTTAGCTTCAGAAATCATCAACCCTGCAAGTCCACTGGGAAAAAACAGACAGCGAGGTGATGATGGTGGAGGATACAAACAGCCAAAGAAACCTATTTTATCACAACCCTTTGAAAGGTCATTGAAAATAAGACTGGCTGCACAGGATATGGTTTTGCACATTTTTTTTTTTAGCAAGAGCAGTACAACAGGCAAGAGGAATCATTAGGTCTTTTGTGCAATTATTATGATCTGTTTTGTTTCCAGCCGAGACTTTTTAATATCCAGACGCCAAAGCAGATCTTATGTCATGAAGTTATGCTCCTGAGGTCCTTCCTAATATACTCCCAATAAACCAACAATGTTCTTATTTTAAATGTAAAAGTCTTGCCTTTCTGTGAAAATGTAAGTTTTGGTAAATTCCTTCAAGATCAAGAAATGTTGAATCTGAGAGTGACAGTCCTGGGATGTGTGGGTGTTGGTGGTGTTTTCTGGACTAGCTGCCAAGGCCATTGTGTCTGCAGGGCTGTGGCTGACGCGGCCTTCCCACGCTCCCCAGTGGCCCTTTGCTGCTCCTCTACCCGCCACGGCTTAACCTCTCCACCACTCCCGCTGGGCTGCTGACTGATCAGGCCACGGTTTGCAGCCGTACCTGGGCCCACAGCTGCTGGGATGTTCTATGAGCCTGTTCTCCAATCTCCCAAATTTCTCTCTGAAGCCCCCTAAGCCACAGCCTCTTCTTTGATTCCCATGGTTTTCCTTGTGCTTCTCAGACAAAGTAGAGGCTCTGCAGGTGGGTCTTTAGGGGCAATATTTATTTCTCATCGTCGCTCCTAGACAACAGTAGCCCAGGGATCTGTGACCTCCTCAGTTAAAAACATTCACCCTTATTCCACAGCAGGGGCTGAGCTAGCTAATCTTCCAGACCTGAGTCACTGATAGATCTTCCTGTCTTCCATCTTTATAGAATTTCTCCCTTATCACTCTACAGTTTTTGCTTTAATTTCTATTTGTCTTTATTAACATCTACACCGATTGCTTCAGAATCACCTACCTTCTAGATGGGAAATTTCATAACTCAGGGGTTCTTGTGGAGGAGCAATGGCAGAGAGGTAGGATTCTCAGAACAGATAGTCCAAGGGTGACCGGGTGGCCAATGCATGAAGGTACGATCTGTCCTGAATGAAGAAGCACAAGAGCTTCGAGGACATGGGGGTCATGGGCATTGCCTTGCTGCAGCCACATAAGGAACCTGCAGTCTTTGAATCTGAGGGCTCAGGCCCGCTCAGCCACGCTGACCTGCCTGGCAAACCTTTCTGGACTCCAAGGATCCTTTAGGTCCCTTCTGGGTGTTTCTCTATTCTCCTGGGGTGCTTCTAGTTTGGGGCCATGATGAATAAAGCTGCTATGAACAATCTTGTACAACTCTTTTTGTGGACACACAGGTTAATTTCTCTTGGGCAAATATCTAGGTGGGAAAGAGGGAGATATGTGTGTATATTCATAAGAAAATGTCAGACCATTTTCTAGAGTGACTGTAGCATTTTATCCTCCCACCAGCAGTGAGTGGGAGTCCCAGTCCTGCACGTCCCCACCTACACTCTGCGGCATCATCAAATTTAATAGGAACCGTCCCAGTGGCTGTGCAGCGGCATTTCACGTGGTCTTCATTTGCACTCCCCTGATGATGCATGAGTATGAGCACTGCCTCTGTGTTTCCTGATTTTTGTATATGTCCTTTGTGAATGAACCACTCAGGTCTCTGTTTATTACTGAGTTGCTGGCATTCTTTATGTATCATCACCCCCAGTGGCGTCTCCCGCAGAGGAAGTCTGGCCTGTGCAGTCGCACAGCTGGTCCACGCAGGGCTGGGCTCGAGACCCACGTTGACTCCAGGCATCTGTGAGTGGCCTCAAAGTGCAGAAGGTACCAAGTGCCAGCAGAGTATCTGGCAAGGAGAGGGAAAGACACGGCCACTTGCCTGTGTCTCTAAGCAGTCCAGTGTCTACCTCAGCAGCCGACACTATCTCAGCTCCCAGAGGCCGCATGGGCTCCTCACATTCACCCAACCCTCCCTGGCAATGGTGCTGAAAAATGATTTTGCAAAACCTGCATTCCACTCAATTCACCTCATTGGCAGCACGCCATAGTTAGCTTTGCAAATCACTCTCCATTTTGAAGGCTCCATTCTGTATGAATATATGGAAGGCCCCAGTTGTCACTGTTCCTGCTGCACAACGTGACATAGACAGCGGTGAGCTTCCTTTCTCCAGCATCCACGAGAGGCGTGGACACAACAGAGCTGCTGAACGCACCTGAGCTTGGATGAACGGCAAAGCCTTTCTCTGTGCACCTTGTTTTTCTTCCTATCAGTTTCCTTCCTCCTTCCCTCCCTCCCTTCCTCTTCCTATTTCACTTTCTCTGTGGCATATTGTTATTTTAAAAGTCGTCATGACTCTTTGAAAGGCCCCAAAGTCAAAGGCATTGTTATCAATTCTCTTGCCCAAGAACTTCCACGTAAGAACTTTTCTGTCCCAGGGCGCTGCTAAGGGAAGGCCACCTCGCTCCTGGGAGGACGTTTTGGCGTTGGGGGAAGCAAACACGTCCACGTCTGTGATAGAGGAGGCAGGCCGGGGCCGCCCTTGTCACCCACAAGTTCCATGTGCAGCATATCAGCTGAGCGCTGGCACCAATGCTCAAGCATGGCTCCTGTTCTGCCTGAAGCGAAGCCACTTGCATCGAGTTTCATGTCAACAGAGACAGAGTAGCTGTGGCTGGTATAGCTTCATCCCCATGGGGTCTTGCTTTGAGGCTTATTTTTCATCTCAATCTCTAAACTCCATAGCAGTTTTCTCAGCGCTTGCAGCGGTTTCCTTACCAACTCGTTAGGAGGTGTATATCTCTACTGAATGGCATTTCAACCTCTCTTTGGTGCAAGCCCTGGTTCTGATCCAGGCAGGCCTTTACGGATCACCTTGGACTAGCCCGACCTGTGGCCCAGTGCCCAGTGTCTGGAGCTCTCTGGGTATGGGCAACAGGCCATGTGAACAGATGCTGTGCCAGAGCCTGTCTGGTCATGTGGCCTGGGGCAAGTCACTTTGCCATCCATGCCATGGGTCTGGGGTCCCCATCTCAGGGTTCCTGCAAGCCAGTCATGCTGAAGTGAGTTCTAGACCCCAGGAGCATCCCTGAGATGCAGAGCAGTGTCTGCCTTTCTTGTGAGCACCACCACAGCCTCAAGGTCATTGTCTTCTTGCCTTTCAGGATCTAGATCTCAGAAACCATATGGGGGCTGTGGAGAGAATACAAACCTGGCTCACCCTCCCACCTGCCCAAGCCCCTGGGCAGCCTGGAGGCTGGTAAGCTGAGGCTGGTCTTCCCTCTGCTCCAGCAGGACTGGCGGCAGGTGGAGGATCAGCTCATGATGACCGTGACAGAGCCCTGGAGAGGTGCGCTCAGCAGATGGGACAGGGTGGAGCAGGGATGCGTGCCTCAGGGGGATGGCCAGCTTGGCTGTGGCCAGACACCCCTCCCTGAGGGTTCTGCTGACCCTGACGTCACTCACAATGTGTTTTTATTCAGTGAGGCAAAGAAAATGCCAAAGTACTGAAATCTCAAGCTCTAGGGAGGCATTGCCACTTAGAGGAGTCATGCGTATCGCTGTGCATTTATACGGCCTTTCCTGATATGCACATTCTACTCGGGACTCACAGCCTTCCTTCCTCCAGTAAGTAAGAATGACCCTTCTTCCCTTGGAAATCTATTCATTTGCTCTGCTATAAAGCCATGAGCCCTGGAGAGAAGCAACCCTAGTGGACGGCCCACATGCCAATAACTGCCACAGGGGAAGAACAAGCAGAGTAGCTGGCAGGGGCCAGGGCTGCGTAACAGAAGACCTCAGGGCAGCAGCCGCAGAAAAGTGCTTCACTCCACATGCTCAAGTTCTCAGGGCGCCCCTGGCTCACTTCGGAAGAGGGTCAACCCAACAACATGCAGGCTCGGGCAGTGACAGAAAACTTTTGACTAGCCTTCTATTTCTTCCAGAATTCTTACATAAGGAAGTTGGGGCTGAGCCGGCTGTGGATGCCCCAAGAGTGCACTGTGTTGGCAACTGGCCAGCATCCGCTGTCCTCAGCTTGGATTGCTCAGTCCTAGCTGGGGACTGTTCTGCTCGCCTCTGAGTGCCGTAAGTACAAATGATCAAAAATGATTTAACATCCACACTGAGCACCAAAGACATGAATAAAAGATTTAAAGATACTGCCACGGCCGAGAGAGCTTACTCTTCAATTTTTTATCACCATCTTGTTCTCAAGATGATCTCTGCCATGTGACTGTGGACACTCACTTCTGTAGCTCCAGGGCAGGGTTATGAGTGCTGAAGAGGTGGCCGCTTCTTTCAGGGGTCCTCAACGTGACAGTGAGACTATACAGTCAAGCACAAGCTCACAAAGCATTCCCTTATAGTTTGGTCCATTGTCTTTTTGCTGAGAATTGACTGACATTTCTAAAACTGGGGATCAAACCAGTGTCAGTAGCAGTCACATTGGAGAAGACTTCATGTTTTTCAGCTGTTGAAACATACATCATGAGAAAGTCTTCTTAAGTGTAGGAAAACACCCTTTGCTCAGAGGGCATCAAAACATAGAGGCTGCAGCATGATCAGTTTGGCTGTGCATCAGAATCAGGAGGGAGTTTTAAACCCACCCTGCAACCCAGACTGATTATATAAAAATCTCAGGAGTGGGACCCTGGCATAAATGACTTCAAGGTTTTCCAGATGATTCCACATGCAGACAGGACTGAGAACTGCTGTTTTTATAGATACAGGACAACTCAGGTTATTCACTGCTCCTCGAGTGAGTTTTGGCAGTTTGTATTTTCAAGTTATTGGTCAATGTCATCTGCTGTTGAATCTGCAGGTGGAGAGTTGTTTTTGGCATTCTCTTCTGCTTTCAGTGCCCCAGAGGTCAGGAGCGATGACTCCTCTTTTATTCCTTGGGTTGTCTCTTTAGCTCCTGGTTAGCCAGGCTGAAGGTTTTTAATTGTATTGAACTCTTCAAGATTTTCTCTCCTTTTTTCCTTGAGATTTATTCTTGGACCCATGGGTTATTCTGAAGTGTTTTCAAGTTCCAGATATTTGAGAAATATCCAGAAATATCTTTCTGTTACTGATTGCTATTTCAGTTCCTTTGTGGTCTACCATGTACTTTGTATTTTTCCTATTCTTTTTAATCTTTAAGGATTGTTTTGGGTCTCAGAATATGGCCCATCTTGTGACTGTTTCATGTGTACGTCGGAAGAATATGTATTCTGCTGTTGGATGGAATGTTCTCTTAGTGTCAGTGAGGTCAAGTTGACCGATAATGCTGTTCAGGTCTTTCCTGATTCACATCTTCCCTAATTCTTTGCCTGCTTGATCTGTCAGTTCCTGACAGATGGGTGTGGAAGTCTCCAACTACCTACCACTGTATCTTTTTCTTCTTTCACTTCTATCAGTTTTTGTTTTGTATTTTGACTCTCTGGTTAGGAACATATATGTTTAGGATTGTTACATCTTCTTGGAGAATTGACTCCTTTTTCGTTATGCAATACACCTCTTTACCCCGGTGATTTTCTGTTTGACGTCAGTTTTGTTTGAAATTAAGATAGCTACTCCAACTTTATTTTGATCAGTGTTAGCATAGAACACTTTTTCCATCCCTTTACTTTTAATACATCTGTGTCTTTATATTTAAAGTAGGTTTCTTATAAATAGCATATATCTGGGTCTCTCTTTTTTTTTTTACCCAAAAAAATCTCTAACTTTTTAACTAGTGCAGTGAGATTACCCATGTATAACTGATGATTGATATGGTCAGATTAATGGCTATAGCTAACCTCTTTTTATATCTGTTGCATTTGTTTTCTATTTCTTTTTACCTGTTTTCCTGCCTGAACATTTTATATGATTCCATTTTATCTCTTCTACTGACTTGTTATTTATACTTCTTTTTCTTATGTACAGTTTAGTGGTTGTTCAGGGTTTATAGTATACATTTTAAACTAACCCAATTCTACCTTCAAATAAGGTACCTCACAACAGAATATTTCCAGACCCCATCTCATTCCTTGGGATGTTTTTGTCACTTTTTACTTTTACATAAGCTATAACCACTGAATGTAGTGTTACCATTATTGCTTTAAAAAGATAGTTATCTTTTAGATAAACTAAGAATAAGAAAAATAATAGATTATCTTTCACTTCTATTTATTCCTTTTTTTGTTCTTCCTTTCTTTATGTAGATCCAACTTTCTGACCTGTATCATTTTCCTTCAGTCTGAAGAATTTCTTTAACATTTCTTACATACTTCAGACTTACCGGCAATGAATTCCCTCAGTTGTCTTAGGCAGTTTTTATTTATCCTTAACTTTTGACGGGTATTCGATTCTAGGTTGGCAGTTTTGTGGTTTTTGTTTGTTTGTTTATTCCTCCAGATCTTTAAAGATTGAACTCAATTCCATTCTTAGGTGCATAGTTTCTGATGAGAAGTCTGCTGTAATTTTTATCTTTGTTTCTCTGTAGGTAAAGTGCTTCCCCTTTTCAGACATTTTAAACATTTTCTCTTTGTTTTCAATTTTCTATAGTTTATAAATGATATATCTAGGTTTCCTTTGTTGCTTGTTTATGTTTCTGTTTTAATTCTGTTTGATGTTCTGTGTGGTTTGGTGGCTATTACTCACATTAGAAAACTCTTGGCCATTATTTCTTCAAGTATTTCTTCTTTCTTCTGGTATTCCAATTTCACATATGGTAGACATATTCATATTGCCCCACAGTCTTTGGACTTTCTGTT
This sequence comes from Lepilemur ruficaudatus, assembly GCA_963574885.1. Classification (NCBI taxonomy): domain Eukaryota; kingdom Metazoa; phylum Chordata; class Mammalia; order Primates; family Lepilemuridae; genus Lepilemur; species Lepilemur ruficaudatus. The sequence goes on from CAUYRT010034950.1 coordinate 8,484, forward strand.
TTGCTTTCCACTCTCTTTTCTCTTTGTGCTTCAGTTTGGGTCATTTCTTTTGATTTGTCTTCAAGTTCACCAATTCTTCCCTTAGCCGTATCAAGTCTATGTATAACCCTAACAAAAACATTATTCATTGCTGTTACTGCTTTTTATGTCTAGCATTTCTTTTCCTCTCTCCGCTGATATTACCCATGTTCTTGTATGTTGTCTATCTTTTTTCAATTACAGCCTTTAACATACCAATCATAGTTGTTTTAAATTGCCTGTCTGATAATTCCAACATGTGAGTCATATTTGAATTTGGTTCTGAAGACTGCTTTGTCTCTTCAATCTTTTCTTGACTTTTGGAACATCTTGTAATATTTTGTTGAAAGACAGACATCTGGTATAGGGCAGAAGATACAGAGGTATATAATCCTTTAATATGAGAATTTACATTAATTTGGCCAGGAGTTGGAGCATATTTGATAGGTAGTTGTAGGTACCAGGAGCTTCTAATTCCTTTAATGTCTTTATTTGTGACCCCCCCTTGGCCTTGGGGCTTCCCTATGTCCTGCCACTCCATCAGAGTACACGTCTTGCCCTTCTCCCAGCTCAACCCATGGTTATTACACTGGAGGCTCATTCACCTGGTGGTAAGGCATGAGGCAGGGGGATGTTCTCTGATCTTCTGATGAAGTCTCTTTCTTTGGAGTGTACAGTGGGCCTGAGGTGCACTCCAGAAAAAAGTATGACTTCGAAATTTTTCTATCTCTTTTCCAAGGTAGAGTTTTTGCCCTATCAAAAGCATGCCAGACAGAGACCACCCTGCTTCAGGTTTGAGTGCAGAGGAAGTAATGAGATCCAGCAGACACATCAGCAAAGGGGCTTAGGACCAAATGGAAAAAGAGTTATTGAAAAATAATAAGCAGGGTGCTGACATGGAAATACAGTATTTCAGCAAATCTGAGATGATACATTTTGTAAATGGCCACTTAACAAAAGAGTATGCCAAATGGGTGTTAACCATGTGCTAAGGCAGCCAACCCAAACCTTCAAAGTGCAATGCACTTATGATGCAATATATTATTCACTTAAGTAGCAAAAGTAAATATGATAAGCTTTCCCAGCACTTTACTTTTAGAATAACAAATGAGATGTATGTTGAAGATTAGCAAATGCTTTAAGGTTGCTCACTTTTGTTAAGACAGTTTCTATTCTTTTCCAATATATACATATAGCATCAGGCTGCAGATTTTGAAGGAATATGCTAGCTAATTTTTAAAAAATCCCTTAAAATATTTAATGCTATCATTTAAACTTACCAATATAATGTTGTTGGCTTTTCCCATTGAAGATTCACAAGATTCTTAGCCCTTCTATCTTTACCAGACAATGTGTTTATACATACCAGTGTGCATTTGATGGCTATGATAGCATTTGGGAAAGAATGCCCTTGACCTCTTGCTGTAGTAATGCCATGAAGTCATAAACTAGAAGACATTTTAGGTCTCAGAGGTTTTGGTAATTTGATATTTTATTTTTGAATAAAATATTTAGGAAAGAAAGTTGTTCTGCCACTACTCATTTTCCTATGAACCTAATGATACAAATATGTTGTGTGTATAATTTTCTTTCATCCTTGGAAATGCAGCTGTGGCAGATTATATATTCCCTAAATGGCTGCTGCAATATTTCCCATCCCTCATACTCTTCTAAAGCTGTGGCATCTATGTCTCCTCCAATGAATGCCTCTATCAGTTTTCAGGCTGGATCATAGCAAGGTCTTGTGTTTGAGCTTGATAACTTGGGACACTTGCTCTGGGAACCCACCTGCCATGCTGTGAGGAAGCTCAAATAAGCCCACTTGCAGAGACCATGTAAAAAGGTGATGGAAAGGGTCCTCCTGTGGAAAGTCTGTGAAAGTCCCAGCCGACAGCAAGTGCTGATTGTCACACGTGGGAGTGAAGGCATCCTCAAACTTGGGTCTTCCTAGCTGAGGTCCCAGACATCATAGAGCAGAGAAGAACCATCCCTACCCCCCACTCCATCCTCCAAGCTCCTGACCACAGAAACCATGAGCATAATGAAAAGGTTGTTTACTCCTCTAAGTATGGAGTCGTTTGTTTTATAGTAATAACCAAATCGTGTCCTAAATAAAATATTGAGGTTTATCAGAAAATCGGGAGCAGGTGTTACACATAAAACTTTCCCTGTAAAACCAATAAGAATTACACAGATTGTGGCTGGAAGTTTGCAGAAAATGATACAAGATTACCCTAAAGTCAAATTTACCTTCTCCTGTAGAGTCTTAGGGAAGCTCTGCATGGAGGCCAGGGTTTTGAACCTCTTATTAGTTGGTGTATTTGGGTCCCTATTTAAACTCTCAGGGCCTCAGTTTCCCTTTGTGCAAAACTTGACAATGTGCCTTGTCTCATGAAGGGTCTGGACCCCCGAAGGCTTGGCATCACTCCTTCTCTTCTCCTTCAGTGCTGCTCAACTGGAAGATATGCAACTCTGATTTCATCAAGAAAGTTGGGCTCGGCCATGCCCATGGGGTCTGGTATAATGTATATTCTAGTCACTATCTACAAGATGACCTCCCTTTTAACACTGGAGCTTTATAGTCTAATCAGATAATGAAAATATTGTAGACAGTTGGGGCTACCCTATGACACAGTGGTAACACTAAGTTTACCTGAATTATAAACATTAAAAATAAATACAATGCATGGGCAAGGTTCTTGAACTATCTGTGTGTACATGCATGTGTGTGTCTGCATGCAAAGGCACACTCCTGTGTATGCCACGTAAATACCCGCTCCCTGAGGATCATCTGTTACAGGAGCATGAGGAAGGCAAAGGGCGGGGAACACACCCAAACTCGTCTATTTGAGAGGTGTCGTGGGTCCATCAAACTTCCTCTCTGCTCTTTGATTGTGTGGGTGCCCCTTTTGGAAGCCTCAATATTCTTGCCACCCTCTCCTCCACTGTAAGGAACAAGCAAAATCATCCAGAGAAAAGTTCCTTTGTGGCTGGGGAATGAATCAGTGACAGGGCACTCTGAACTCTTCTCTTGCCTGTGTCCCACCCCTTCCAGACAAAGTCCTCCTGAAGAGTCCCCTTGTATCAGGTATAAAGGCCTGAACAGGCCATCTCTGTCCTGTTTCTCTTACTACCTCCTACATGCTGGGCATTGATCACTACTGTACAAAGGCCTGGCTGCCTTCCAGCTCCTTTCGTAACAGAAACATTCAGTGAGAACAGACCTCATTGACAGTGACGGCTGGACACGAGGTGGGATGCCCTGGGCCCTCACTCTTCAGAGGAGATGCGGTAAGGGCTGCGGAGCTCAGGCAGACACCCCACCTAGCCAGTCCAGGTCCTTCTCACACACCCTCATTAAAGGATCCTGTGACCTGATCGTGGTCAGGTTCATCTGAGGGTTCCACTCAGACCCACAGGCTTAACATAGACTTTTCCACTTTTCCAGCATGAAACAAGATGATGAACCCAAGACCACAGCTCCCTCCAACCCTTTTAGCTGTTATAGGAGCCAAAGCCTGGCCCCAGTGGAGCCTGCAAATCTGACTCTTCCCATACAAGCACGTGAGGTTTTGCAGAGGCCATAGCTGGAGGAAAATGAATGCATTTGTTTCCCTCTGTATTATCTGACAGTAGTTTTCTTGTTGCTTCAATTAAGGACGTACTAATCTTGGAAGATCTCCTGGTCATTTTGTTATATGAGTTTGATATTTGAAATGCAAAAAAAAAAAAAAAAAAAAATAGAATAAGGTGCAGAGGCAGACATAAGAGAGAAAAAAATAAAAGACTGTTCCAGAAAGAGAAAAGGTCACTGCGGCTATTTGCACTGTGTAAAATATTCCATTAGCTTTATTATGTGGAGGACATTAGCTTTATGCACGGCGGGAAAGAACATTTTAATACGGAACATCTTTTTCCAGCTTCAAAAGATGAGAGTAAAATATAAAGGTAATGAAACTGCTGTTGGGATGATGTCTTTTTCTCCTCAGGGGCTTTCTGGGTTGGCAGAGTAAGAGGCTACCAGGAACATAATTCGCCCGGTCAGAAATGACCCTGGCAAGAGAAGGAGAGACAGGCTGAGCCCCGCGGTTCCCAGGAGGCCTGGTGCTGCCTCCCAGGCACGTTCCAGGACTGCCTTCCCAGGGCCTCTCTCAGCTCTCCCTGGGCAATCTGTGGCCAGCAGATGAGCTGGGGGGCCTGGCTTAGCCCACCCTGTTGAGATGCTTCCTCTTTGTAAATCCCAGAGGACAAAATAGACTGCCCGGCTTTCCTGGGCCAGGCCAGGGGACTCTGACTCCCTCTGGTTCTCCTAAGGTAAATGGGTTTAGGCCTGGGCCTGGGGGCCTAGGAGGGGGGCAGTTATTACAAAGCTGGGTCCCTACAAGCACCATGCAGTGTCTCTAAGCTCATTCAGTGTCCCATCTCCCAGATGTCGGTGCTGCTGCACTTCCAAAGGATGCACACAGGACTGAGGAGCGCAGCCCTGCTCATTCTCCACCTTCCAGGATTCAGTCACAGGTGCTGCTTGCGTGGCGGGAGCTGGTGGGGGGGCCCTGCCTGGCCTCCAGCAGGGGCAAGATGGGACCTTTGCTTCCAGCACTGGGCAAAGAGGTTCTTCCAGGCTCCAGGAAGATGAACACAGGGCCAGGTCCCTCCTTCCCACCAGCTTTGTGGGGAAGGAGGACAGTCACTGCAGCCACGACAGGAGGCGGTGGGGAGGGAAGCAGGTGTCCCAGTGCCAACAGAGGCTCGGTAAATGAGTCTGGGAGATGAGGAAGAGGAAGGATGGAGGCAGAGCAGGAGCACAGAGATTGGGAGGGAGGGGTGGGGGAGCCCTTCGGGAGCCACACGCAGGGGTGTGGGCTCATGCTGCAGCAGGGCCACAGTAGGTGGGCACCGCCACCTCCTCTCTGCCCACTTGTCACATTGGTGGTGATTTATGTGTATATTGTGTAAATCTCATGCACATGGTGTGCCCAGCAGCTGGATGCTGGGCGAGAAGAGCGGTCCAGGTGCCCTGATGGGTGAGGGGAGGCCTGAGGGGGCAGGGGGAAGTGGAAGGGGCAGTCACCTCCAGAAGTCACCTTCTTGGCCCACACCCTGAGGGTCAGCAGCCCCTGGGACTCTGCTCACTGGCCTAGTATGTCAGCTCCTACCAGGGTAGGGCCTTCATGCCATCCTAAGCTGTGTCCCCAACACCTGGCATCCTGTGCAGTTCCTCAAGGAGTCAGTTAGGATTCTGGAAATGCCCACTTCACAGGGGAGCAGCAGGAGAAGACAGTGGCAGTCCAGGGGCCACAAAAGGCCTCTGGGCTCCAGCTTGTTGCTGTCGGGGTTTGAGGCAGCAAGGCCCACCCGGCCGCTGTCACCTGTCTGCACGCTGCTCTCTGGGGCTCTGCTTTGCAGGGAGCCCTCCTCACCCTTCTCCCCAAAGGCTGCTGCTGGAACCCACAAATCAGCTGCAGCGTCTTCTACTCCTGAACCCAGAAAACCCAGCAGGCAGGCCCCTTGCCGAGAGAGGGCAGGATGAGGGGTGCGCCGGCTGGCTGCGTGCCTGCAGCGTGACCTCAGGCTTGTCCAAAGGGGGAACTTGGGCTTCCTTGTGTTAAAATCCCTGAGGGTGGAGGTGGGAGGACGCACGAGGGGGTGCACCCCAGGGCGGGCCCAGGCGGACACTAAGGCCTGCAGGACCAAGACAGGGGGATGCAGGTGGCAGCCGGTTGACAAGCCTGTGGCATGGCCTCGCAGGGCCCTCGCCTTCCTAGTGTCATTGACCCAGTCTCAGAACAGTGTTTTTAAATGCATAAAATAAAATCCATAGGCTTAAAATAGGAACCAAATATACTGAAATAGAGTTTTGAAAATATTAATGCCAAAATTGAGATATATAAATATATGAGCTATTATATTAGGGAAGGCACTAAATAATAACACTTGGGTTTCCATTTTCAAGGTAGTGCTGAACATAAACAATATTTTAGGATACCTTTGACAGCTGTCATGTGATGTGTCCTCCTGGTGACAACATCACAACAAACTCTGGTCTGTTGTCTACATTCAGAATAGGAGGCAGTGCTACGTGTCAGTTAGACGTTGATGAAAACAATGATGCAACTCATTTCCCATCCAAGCCCGTAGATGTCCTAAATCATCTTCATGGGCCTGTTGGGGGTCCGAGGACCTTCCTCTAGAGACAGGGGAAGCGGGGAGGGCAGGGGAGGGAAGAGGGAGCTCAAGTTCTCTGAGCTGCAGAAGGACCTTCAAGACTTTGGGGAGCAGCATGCTGAGAGGAGGGGGTGACAGATACAAGACTCCGCCTGTTTCAGGGGCGGCAGTGTGGGGGCAGGCCGAGCACCTGTGTCCCCTCTGCAAACGTGCCTGTGAGGAGAGGCCACCTGGAAAGGCACTGGGGTGGCTCTGCACCTGGAAGGAGGCCCATTTAGCCCCAGGTCCATGGGTGCAGCAGGGGTTCCTCGTGCTCCCACGTGCCCAGAGGTGCCAGGCAATTAGGGAGGAGCGGCCTCTTGCACTGGGTTAGGAGCCTGGCCTGGAAAGCAGTAGAAGGTGTAAAGAGAACAGCGAGAAGGCAGAGCCTGGGCTGAATCTAGGTCTCCCCATCACCTGTCAGGTGATGAAGTCCCATTAGGGATTTCAGGTGGGTAGTGGGCATCTCTGACTCCCGGAGTCCCTGTCTTCTGCAATGCTGGAGTAGCGCCCCTCCCCGGGCTCATTTCAGACAGTGTTAGAGTGTCAGGAGCTTTGCGAGAGCATCGCACAGGAGAGGCAGGCCATTAGGGTGGACAAAAAGCTGTGTGGACCAATAACATGGGTGTCCAAATATTAGCAAGAAAACTGCCCGACACACTGAAGATATTATACTAACGTCTGTAAGACTTTTGATACACAGTACAAATCGGTTCTTAATTCCAACGATTAGCTTTCGCTTACTAAAGCAGGCCACTGAAAGAATACCTTTGAAATGTAAACTAGTCAACTGCAAGGTAAGAGGGGTGCTTGAACGCAAAAAGCTGAATTAAAAATTTTTAAATACTTGACGACTCAGATTTTGTGAACTTTTCCCCACACCTGGTCCAAACTACAAGGTATTAAGTTTCGTTTATCGCCCAACTCCCCAACTACAATAATTTATGCATAACAAATACTCTGAGCATTTAAGTAGCTGGAGCAGGGTGGCACCTTGACAGCGATTTGTTGATGATTAGCACTTTAATCACATTTGTGTTGTCTTTATACCCGGACAGCTTCCGCAAAGGGTCTGGGGGGTGTTAGTTCGTTCCTCCCACACGTAAGTGACTCTTTCTTTTCTTTTTTTCAGATTACATTTTCCTAGTACCAGTTTCTAAGGTCCAAGTGAATAGATTGCTTTGATCATTCCAGAATCTTAAATTAGCAACTGTAGATTGGCTCCCCTCATATTTTCTTTTTTCACTCGAGAGTAGAACGTTTGGGGAAAGTACTCTGACACGCTGGGGCCCCGGGATCGTTCCGTCTCCTTTACTTCGTACCCCAAACACTCCAACAAAAAGTGCACTTACCATATTCCTCACCAAGCCATGAATTACAGGAATACTAAAACGTCTAACGATGCACGCCAAGGCCTGAGAGTGACGCACACCCACTGACCTCAGTGCCGGCTCCTAGGCCCCGGCACGCTGCCCTCTCCCCACCCTGCCCAGGGGGCAGTGTGACCTCTCCGTTCGAGCTCCCCCAAGCCCTGCGTTCCCATCCTCTCCTCTCCTAAGAGGCCAAGAATTCAGGCTGCAAATCTTATTTTCCATCATTCACACCCTGTCCTTGGGGGGTCTGGGTTTAAACTGGAAATGTCCCCTGAAGTATCCTCACTGTAACCACACAAGAGCAGTCTATTCATGGGCTGCAGGGGTGTGGTCATCAGTCTTGAGGGACACTGGGAAGATGCCACAGGGGTGGCTGTGAGTGGGTGAGCGGGAGTTCCCAGCAGTGCAGGGGAGCAGTAGAGCCTGTGGATGGAGGCTCTGAGGCAGGCGGGAGGGCTCTGGGAGCAGCGACGGCAGGATGGTGACAGCACATGCTGTGTGGGGTGCAAGGTGTGGGCAAGTCACGGCCCAGTCAGGGGTCTATGCAGGGGACTGTGGCAGGTCTGTGCTGCAGGAAGCTGACCTCAGGGCTGACAAGAAGATGGCACTGGGCTGGGGGATGCAGCTGTGTGCAGAGAGACTGGTGAGGACACAGAAAGCCTGTCCTGGTGACAATGGCACCTCCCTCCGATTTGCTGGCATGTTCACTTGCTCTCCTCCAGGGCAGCTGTCAGCTTTATCACATCTTGTCTTACCTTGGAGGCCCAGAAAGGGTGGGTGACTTGACCAGCATCACATATCCGTGATTGGATGTCACCAGGATGGTCTCCAAAATCCCAATCCCAAGCATCCAGACCCGTTAGTGGAGTAACAGAGAGCCCTGGTGTCCCCTGGTTTGCTTTGCAGAAATTTGGTTTAGCCAAGTGTTGAGAGCGTCTTCCCTGAACCAGGTCTCCAGCTCGCCTTTGCACCCTGCTCTCATCCCTTTATGGCTGTGGGGCCATCTCCGTGGGACTCAGTTTCCTTGTCTAGAAAGCCTTCTTCCCCAACTCATCCCAGAATTGAGGAGGGACACCTATGACAAAGCTTGTGAAACACTCAACACAGTGCCTGGCACAGGGACATGCTCAGAAGACCATGGGCTATGGCTAAGGTGGACATGTGGGGATGTGTCCCACTGCTAGGGTGGATGCCCTCGGGTGACAAGTCTCTGCCCCTGAGGGGCCAGCAGAGATGTGCCTGGGTCAGGGAGCCTCCCCAGACCCTGAGTTCTTGACTCTAACAATCACCTGTTCATGGACCACCAAAAGCTAGAGCCCTCTATACATGCACTTGGATGATGAAGAACAATTATAACTCTTTGCTGGGAGTGAGGGGAATATTTTTAAGTTAAGATATATTTAGAAACTTATCTAAGGTTGCCTCTGCTTTCTCTTAAACCTTTTCCCCTAGCTTTTGAATTCTGTTAAGTTACTGGGAAATAAAATTAATCTTTTTGCAGGTTAATGAAAGGTTGTGCCAAGATCTGTTTTAAGTCCTGCTGCCAAAGCCATTCTTTAGTTTTATGGCTTGGGACGCCACGTATCATGCATAACGGTGCATGCTTCTTTCCTCTCCTGCTCTGAGACAAGGGCACCAGGATGCTCATGTTAGCAGGGCCTGTCACAATATTCCCAATTACACATGGGACCTGGGGGCACCCGATTTCTATTCCGGCACCAAAGGGTTAAGTCCCATCCAAAAATTACAGACATCACCTCCCCATCCCCTTCAGCTAGGGCCAGACTGCTCTTATCTAATAAAAACTATTATTTGGAGAAAGGACCACTCTCAGGTGAAATATACAGAGTCACTTCGTGGTCTCCATGCCCCTAAGTGGTGAGGAAGATTAATAAAGAGTTCTCAGAAAGAATTGGCCTTTCTCACCAAAGGGTCTTATGCAAAGAATGAGGATGAATTATCTGCATTTAACTAAGCATGCGCTCACAGAATTTGATAGATAAATTAATGCCATTTCATCCATAGGAATTCACTGGGGCAGTATTTTTCTTGCTATTGCCTATAGGTGGTTACATCACCGTTAGCACAGTTATGCAATGGAACTGGATAAATCAAGAACACTCTCATTAAGATGTGCAATTATAAGGCAGCAGCACGGGCTTTGTGTGCTCCCTGTGTTTTATTTTGTAACACCCCAATTACAGGGTTATCCCATTCTTACGAATCCATGTCTGACACAGACAGCAGGAGAGGTCTGGCCCGATTCCCTGTAACTCTTGAGCCCAGAGACGTCCCCCACCCATGTGTGAGAATGGTGCCAGGGGATGAAACAGAAGAAAGGAGCAGGGATTTCCCTTGAGAGAGCCACCTGTGTGAGGCTGGGGGTCCTGCGTCTCAGAGGACGGGCCTGGTAGAGAGCAGCCAGCACTGATTGCTGTGGATGAAGGGGCAGCTTGCAAGGTGGGCGGGCCCCAGCAGGGGCAGAGGAGGGACCACTCACTCCTGGGTAGGTGGCGTGGGGGTGAGGCCATGGGGGGTGGGGGTGGCAAGGGCACACTAGGACACAGATGGCAGAGGAGTTCGGAGGCAGCGTGGCCACACCCAATCCTGCGAGCAGCCCAGCAGATGCTGGGCAAATCTTCGGTGGGTGCTACTCCAGTCTGCTCCAGTCTGAGTGGTAGGGTTGGAGAGAAGAGCAGTGGCAGTAGCCACTGGGGAGAGAGGATGTTTGGGATTCACATCCTAGAGAATGTGGTGGCGACGGGGGAGGGAGCCCTGGGTAGCGGCTGGAGCCTTGCATGTGGGCAGACGGCAGTTCTGGCCACAGAAATAAAGGCAACACTCCGAGGCAGCACCTAATATCCTGCACATCACAAGGCTCAGATACGGGGACAGATTTTGGAGAATCCTCCATGAATCATGCTGGGAGCCCACCCATGACAGGAAATGCCCCTCAGACTAAGGACACGAGATGCCAGTCTACCTCATTGCCTATAACTGCAGCCAGGCAAAAGGACCCTCAAGGAAGACACAAACCTTCTCTAGAAGGCAAAGGTGACTAAAGTGGCTTCATCCTGTGGACACATCGCCCCCTCCCTGGGAATCCACAAGCACCATGCTGGGCAAAGAGCACCTACAAGCACCTGAGCAGGCACACAGCGCCTCCCAGGCCCGAGGTCAGTGGCTTCATGAAGTGCTCAGCCTCCCTGCAGAGTCGGCTCATCAGCACACCAGTTGATTTGGGGAAATTCTCTTTCTCATGATTCCACATTCATGCATAATAAATCATGCCCTGCTGTGAGCATTACTTGCAGGATACCTTTCCAATTACCTGAAAACTAAGTTAAGGAGCAGGGCAATCAGGCGATGCATAAATCTGAGCTGCTTCTAGGGATGGTGTGCATGACTTAGGATCCCTGCTGTGGAACCAGAGGTGGGATTGTCACATTCGGTCTGGCTGATCAGCGCTTGCACCCTTGTGCACAAAGCTACCTGCACAAACATGCTCCCAAGTGTCCGTGGTGGGCTGATCCTGAATCCTAATGTGGCCGCAGGTAACTCTGGAATGAAGATTTGTTACTTACAAGATCCATTTTGGTTTTCAAACTCTGTATGACATTTCCAAATATAAAATGCAAAGCACTTTATACACCTATAATGACCAGGCCAAAATTACTCAAAATTATGACCGAAATGCAAAGAATTATTTTAAAACTGATCTTAGGGATAGGATCTCAAGATACTCCATTTCTCCACTCACTGGGTCAGTCTAAGGTCAACTGGAAAAGAACTGTGATTCCCACATTTTCACTGGCATTTAGGATCCCTGGGATGACCACCAAGTATTGTCTGTCTGTTATTGATGTTTTTGGTTCCCATAAACCATCCTGGGATGGCCTGGAAGCTCCTGTGGCTTTGTTGATGACCAAGAAGGGATTGCCAGAGGCCCCATGTGGTGGTGGTGCACTGTGGTGGGTTTGGGGACCTTGTGGGTGGCAGGAGGATGGAGGGTAATGGCAGAATGGGGGTGATGAGAAAGCTCTAGAGTTTGGGCTTGTCTGAAAATTGCAAAATCAGTTTGGTGGAGCAGGCTCCTGAGGGATGACACTGTCCATGTTGAGGCTGGGTCTTGCAGTGAACTGAGATATGAAAGGTCAAGTGGTCTCAAACCATGGAGCTTTCTGGAGAACCACAGCTGTGCCAGGTTCGGGGATGTGGAGCGTGCATGGAGGTCATTGGTCCTGTGAACAGCTGAGTTCTGCTGTTCAGAAACTCACTCTTTCAATGTGCTATACCCCAGTGCAGGGCCAGCTCTAAAGTCACCTCTCTCTGCCTGCACACTGTGATTTTTCCAAGTCCCCTGAGCAATCTGCAGTCATGATGCTTCCTCATTCATCTGTGGATTACCTGTGAGGCATCCATTCCTGCAGCTTCTTCTGCAAGCTCCCAGCTGAGTCCGGGACTCACTATACTCTGCCCTGCAAGTATCTAGACGTTGTCACGATGCAAAGCTTAGACAGATTAAGATACAGACCAATGCAAACAATCCCGCAGCTGTGCATCAAAGATCCTTTAGTTCTTTATACACAGTCTGGACAGCTTAAAAATAAAGAGTGCCCAGTCTAAAAGGAAAGAAGAAAAAAATGAAAGCAAGAAGCATAACACATACACTGCCCATGTCAAAGCACGTGCTGCTCAAGGTAATTTTTTTCAGCTCTCAATTCAGTGCTTGCTATGTTCTGCATCTGGGATTAATATAGCTTTCAAAGTGCCAAAAAATGCTAAAGCTAAGCAAGGCAAGAAAAGAGGGATGATGCCAAGAACAGCCACCTCCAGAGTAGTGAGGTCTGTGGGTCCTGTCCTTTGGCTGTGCCAGTTCTTGCAGCAGAGGTGCGGGTGATAATGTTATAAGCACCTTTAAAGTGCACATGTGCAGATGCTTGATGGGTCAGGGAGCCCAAGGGGTCTTGGACAGTGAGAAAGACATGGCTGCCTTCCATCAATGTCAAGATCAAAACATCAGAGACGCACCTAAAACAGCCCTAGAGTCCCCTGAGAATCTATAATGTGCTGATGAACCAATGACTCACCCATCCACCACCACCCTTCTTGCATCAACATTTGTGTGAGCCGAGACACATAGAAATCACAGTTCTCCAAGCAAAGCAGGACTCTACGCTATTCTTCTGAATATTACCTAGTCTCAGCTTTAATTCAAAGACACGGGTTGGCAGACAGCGTGGGGTATATATTATTAATATCACTCACGCTGTATCCCCCACCTACACCCCTTCTCAGCCCCATCTTTCCTGACAGTCATCTGGTGGTTTGGGAGGTATTTACTGCCTTATGAATGGTTTCTATCACCTTTAAATTATTGTCTCATCCTTGGGGTGAGAAATATACTATAGCAAACATAATATTAATACAGGAAATATAATGTTAAAAATATAATTTCCTATATTTTCCTTCCAATTACCTTGTCATGTGCACCTGTTTCATTTTCCTACGTATATAAGATCCATTGTGTGTGTGTGGGCAGGGGGCTGTCCGGTAGTTTCAGCACCTAGCAAAGTGCTTTCCTTTGAAGTGGATCAGTTAGTGGGTGATGAACTGCCACTCTCAAGATTTTATTTAGAAGATTATATGGCCAATTTTTTAAATAGCTTATGCATTATTTGTGGTGGGCCTATATTCTAGAAAATACTGATAGACCTTATCTTTACAATTAAAATATCTTTTACTAGGTTTGCACCTGGAAGGAAACACTAAAATTCAATAACTGAGTCTAGAGGGTTTAGCTGCGCAGGATGTTTTAAAGTGCTGATCTCCTACTCCATAAAAGGAACTTATCCTGGAAAACTGTCTAAAACAGACTTCTGTATAAACCTATAGTTGAAATATACTTAAAGTGAATCTGCAGGGCATATGTTAATGCAGTAACATTACATTCAGGTATTGGGATGCAAATAACTGCCTTTGATTTACCCACTGTAAATATTTGGATTTTTAAAAATCATTACATTTCCTTCAAATGGGGTACACCTGAAACGCTCTACAAACCAGGCGGAAGGTAATGAATATTAATAGAAGGTTCTTCAAGTGTGGCCAATCCCAGAGTCCAGTGTGCCAAGGAGAGAGCAGGGTGGCTTCGACGTCCCTGTGGTTGCCCTGTCCCTGTGGGCCTTCCCCAAGGCTGGTGGACATGGCCACAGTGACTCCTCTCTCCTGAGGAGGGACAGTCACAGGCGAGCAGCAGGAGGAAGGGACATCAGTCATCAGCCAAGACTATTCCAGCCTCAGTGTCCACTGCAGCGGCCCCAGGTGAACCCAGGAATCGAGGGCTGAGCCCTGGGCCAGAAGCACAGTGCCTCGCGGCAGCTCAGCTGGTCTCTCTTCAGCCCAGACCAGAGGAAGTTTCCAAAAGGAACGTCCACCAGGCAATTGACGGCAAACAAGCCCAAACAAATGGAAGTACGTTTGCAGGACATGTGACTCTTGCAAACCCCATATTTCAAACTCCCTGTTGACAGCTCTCCCTCAACTGCCCCGAGGAACTTCAGAATGAAGAAGAACCACAGAAGCTCCCTCCCAGACCGGCTTCCTGTCCTGCCCACCCTGTCTGCTTTCCGGGTCAGAATCCAGGGTGATCCTTCCTTCTGGCCCCCGTGTCTGACAAGCACGGGTGTGCACCCTTCAGCCCCTGCCCCTTTACGTCCCCCATATGTCCCCTGGAGTGGGATTCCTAGAACGACCCGCGTGTGTGCATCACTCTCCAGCATGAGCCTAAACTCTCCGTCACTTTTCCACGACACCCTTACTGAAGGGATTACATGGGCTACGGTATGTTCCCTAAAGCCATCTCAATTAGCATCCAGGTAGACATTTTTAATTCATTTCAGATTTGTTCTCGTTTTACTTATAAACCATGTACTAATTTATAATAACTTTAATATTCAATAATATAATAGCATAAGGTTTTACCTTAAAATGGAATGCATGCTTTTGATATTAAAATGTAGCACAAGGTCAACAGAATCTAATACTTCGTGACAAAAATGCATTCTGGGGTAATTATCTGCTACATATATTATCTATTAGGTTCAGTGAAATAAAGTTTCCCAGAGAAAACCATTCCTGAGCTATCACTCACAGCAAGGTGGGTCAGTCCCTGACCATTCCCAGCTCAGATGGCAGGGACATCCCACTGACCACAGCGTCACAGTCTCATCCCTGATGCAAGACAAGTGGAGCCCTGAGGCTGGCTCGAGGCTGTCTGTGGCTGTGCCAGAGACACCTGCTTTAGTGCCTCCATGATCAACAAGGGCATTCCTGGTGGAGTGTGCGTCCCAGGCTCTGGCCAGGCTGGACTTGCATTCACAGGAATGCACAGAGAGTGGCTGGAAGCCAAGGGCCGCTGCACAGAACCAGGAGCTCCTGGCGCCGCACCTCCATGGTGCTGCAGGACCTGTACTGAGGGCCTCAATCTTGAAAGAGGCATGAAAGAAACAAGTGAACTATTTTGTTTTGGAGGTGTGCTATATTCTAAAAGCTTCAGCTGCATCATTTAAAGTAAAATGATCAGACACTGGAAATGTAATAAGAGGTGAGTCAAAGTCCAGAGGGGAGAATGCACAGTTTCATTCATTGTGACTTCAATCCTAGATTCCAAATGTTGCAGACATTGCATGGACTCTGTCCTTGGACAAGCAACATGAGTGTTTTCTCTGCTATGGACAAATAATCACAAAATCAAGATACTAATTACTGAGACAATGCATCACCTATAACTGAAAAAATTACCCAACCAATACACTGCAGGGAACAAAGCAGATATGATGTATTTGTTCATTTATACACCAAAAAAAGTTGAAATCAGTAACTAACTGCAGCATGGATTCTAGAGGAAAAAAACAGATAAGAACTCTGATTTGTCTTGGCTGCACCAGATCATTAATATTTATACGGAATTGTTAAAACCCAGAAGTTGCAAAATAGCTCTCAGACGCTACAATCAGCATATTAAGTGTGCATATGGAGACAGAGATAGCGGTGGAGGAGGAGCACGGGAGGGAGGGAGAGGGGGAGAGGAGGAAAGGTGCCACATGAGGACGGCTGAGCTGCCAGTTCACACTTCCCTGGTATAAGGTAAAATATATCCAGGTGGTACATTGTGGCCATCCCTCCAGCTATAGTTTTCAAGCCATGTGTCTGCAGAACCAACGCTATTCTTGTGTCTGGCTGGGTTCTTGCAGCCCTCCCTGAAACCTTAATTTACATGTCATTCACCTGGGCAGGCCCAGGGGTTTGTTCAAGTCTTCCCCACCCATCCATCCCTTGGTAGCTTTTTCCCTCCTGTGTGAGGTCCTTTTCCAGGACTTTCTCCTGGACCTCAACACAGGTTTCATGTCCTTACCCAGATGACCTCCAGCTACCTGCCTGTTACCTTGGATGAGCTGTGACTCTCAAGGGAAAGGTTAGATCTTGTGCTAATTCTGAATCTGCCAGTGGCTAACAGATATATTCATTGGACGGGATTCAATTTACCATAAATCTGGGGACATTCAAAATAACAAACTTGAGGATGAAGGAGGGAGATGGTGTGGTGCGTAGAACATTGTCTCCAACACCTGTTGATGATTGGGAACAACACTGTGTAATGTGTAGACTACGTGGGTTTTACATAATGTGCATGTTCTATGCATAAGACTTTGAAAAAAATAATGATAATTTCAAGCCTGTCTCTGTGACAAGGTTTAGAAAGGACAATATGAAAATGCTGGCTTGTTTTGGTGAGATAAATGCTAGAAAGATGGACAGGTGACAGCTTCTGAAAACACCCAGAGTATTTTGCTGCAGACGTTTGCGAAAGTCGCAGTTCAATTATCGTTTCAGGCAGAGGTTTCCTGTAACTACACTCTGGGTTGGGGGTGCTGGGGGGGTGAACCATCTTGGGTCTTCCTGCAGGTGTTCTTCCCCCAGCTCTCGCCAATGAGCTCAAGAGTGCGCAGCAGATGTCCACAGTGCCTGAGGATGTGTCTGCTCATTTTGTGGTCTAAGGAGGACTCGATTTTAGAACATACTGTTTCCCTGTGCTGCCTTCTGACTACTCTTCTTGATGTTCTGCTTTCAACATGATGCTCCTGGCTTAAAATGCTCTGCAGTGGACAGACCCTAGTCCACTGGGACATAGGCCCAGGCCTATGACCATCCCTCCCTCCTGCTGCATACAGTTTGAATCCTGTGATTTGCTTCCTCTCTGAGGCAGCGTCCCACTCAGGGCAGCTCTGTCTTCATTGTTTCCACCTGTGATGCAGGAATGAGCCAGGAAGGCGAGGGAATTCACATCTCCTGTGAGCAGCCCTCACCCAGGACTGGAAGCAGTGCCTCCCTGCTCAGAGGAGGAGCCTTGAGGCCTGAGACCGAGTCTGCCTCCCAGAGGTCCCCAGTGGGTTAGGGAAAGTTGCTCACAGCCCTGCAGGAGGCATGTGCCCAGAGTATTTGGTGCCACAATTTGATCTCAGCCATGGCCAACCCCTCCCAATTCTGGACACTCTTTGGTGATATTACATTTCTTTATTATTTTTGGCTGTACTGCATTAATTTCATCTTTATGGAGTGACCAAGCAGAACATAGCTGTGCAGACCTCTGCATCAGACACGAACGCAACCAGCGTTGACTGAGCACCTACAACGTGCCAGATTACAGATTCCGTGCACAGTGGTTTTTTGTTTTTTTTTTTTGAGACAGAGTCTCACTGTGTTTCCCGGGCTAAAGTGCCATGGCGTCAGCCTAACTCACAGCAGCCTCAAACTCCTGGGCTCAAGCAATCCTTCTGCTTCAGCCTCCTGAGTAGCTGGGACTACAGGCATGAGCCACCATGCCCGGCTAATTTTTTCTATATGTTTTAGTTGGCCAATTAATTTCTTTCTATTTTTAGTAGAGAC
>CAUYRT010034951.1:0-33585 GCA_963574885.1 Lepilemur ruficaudatus
CAATTAATTTCTTTCTATTTATAGTAGAGACGGGGTCTCACTCTTGCTCAGGCTGGTCTTGAACTCCTGACCTTGAGCTATCCACCCGCCTCGGCCTCCCAGAGTGCTAGGATTACAGGCGTGAGCCACCGCGCCTGGCCATATTTCTTTCTTTTTAATAACAGTTTTGCTAAGATATAATCCACATGCAATAAAATTCATTCTTTTAAATTTCATCATTCTGTGGTTTTTAGCATATTTATGACATTATGCCATGATTGCCACTTAATAATTTTAGAACATTTTCATCACCCTGTATAGAAATCTTGTATACATTCGTAGTCACTACCCTGCCTAGGACCTCCAGTACAACATAAATATTAAGAGACTACATATCATTATTTTGTTCCTAAAATAAGGGGGAAAGCATCCATTCTTTTACTATTACGTATCATGTTAGTGAGGGTTGTTTTGTAGGTGTCCTCTAACAGATTGAGTCAGTTCCTTGCAACTGTAAGTTAGTGAAGGGTGTTTATCGTGAAAGATGTTAGCTTTGTCAAATGCTTTTTAATGTCTATTGAGATAATTATGCAGTTTTTGTCCTTTGTGCTATTAAGATGGTGCATTACATTGATTTTCAAATGTTAAGCCAATCTTGCATTTCTAGTAGAAAGCCTACTTGTTCATGATCTATATATTTCTTTTTATATATTGCTGAATTTGGTTTGCACTATGTGGGCTTTTGTGTTAGTCATAGGACAAATATTCATATATTCTTTTGAGATATTCATATTCATAGGAGACACAGCGATTTTCTTTCCTTGTGATGTCTTTGTCTGATTTGGTATTGGGATAATACTTGTAGAATGAATTGAGAAGTGTTCCCTCCTCCTCTATATTTTGGAAGAGTTTCTAAAAGTTATTATTGTTTCTTTTTTAAATGTTTGGTAGAATTTACCAATGAAATCATCTGTTCTTAGATTTATATTTGTGGGAAGTTTAAAAATTACTAATTACTAATTCAATCTTTTTACCTGTTACAAGTTTATTCGAATTTTCAGAAGGTGATCCTGAAGCTTGGATTGGAGGGAAAGTAATTTATTCACAGGTGATCCCAGAAATCATTTGTAGGGGCTGGGGAAGGGAGAAAAGGTATGCTAATATGTTGGTTACTACTGTAGTTTTGGGGGGCTCAGTGCCTCTAGGTAATTTTGAGAGACAAAATAAAAAAGTTCTCAGCATTATCACATCCAAATCACGAGGATGCTGCAGTATTTATCCTGAAACTCTTACGTGTTATTGGCCAAGGGCTGCTCTTAGCGGCATTAACATTTGAGTATTTCCAGTCTGCTCTGCAGGAGGGCTGGAGAAGGTGCTGAGACAAGGAATGGAGGATGGATGCCATTTTGAAGACTGCAAAAGGGAAGCACAGAGGGGACACGGATAGTGCACTGACAGTGTCTGCCTATGTGCCAAGGCATAGTGTTTGTCCTATAACTCCATTATGCTCTGCTTTTCGATATAGATTCTTCTGTGCGAGTCTATCACCACCAACTGTATGCTTCTTTAGAATTTTAAATTCGGTATCTTAAACATCTCTTCTATCTAACACCTTCTTTCCATTCCTAAGGCAACTGTCCCAGATAAGGAGTACACAGTCATCTCGACTGGGTGATTGCATTAGCCTACCAGCTTTACTTCTTCTTTGCTTCTCAGACTCAGAGGATGATACTTAGACCGCATGTTACCATTAGAAGAGTGCCAAAGAATTTTCTAGTCATATCTTTTTAACTGCTTTAAAGGGCACAGTCTATGGTAGAGCACATGCCTTCAAAGCCAACCTCCTCATTGCCCTAAGAATATTATGTTCAGTGTCCAAATTCTATCATTCTCTCTCCCACTCCATGCCCAAAATATTTCAAGGATTTTAATCAGTGTTGTATATATAGACAGTCCTTTATAATTTGGCCTCTGTTTCTCTGTCCGGCTCATTTGGTCCTTTCCTCCATGTACCTAAAATCCAATACTCCTGAGCCACTTATAATTCTTATTTTATAATGCTAACAACTTTTACACACTTCTCTATCTTTTAATATTGAAGACCATTTGCCCTAACAAACACACACGGACACCACCACCACCGTCGCCTCCACTTCTTCCCCCTCTTCCTTCTTTCTTCCCCCACCACTGAAGATGGGACCAAAATTTTTTTAATGCCAATCTAACAATAACCAACTAAGATGTAATTTTAGTTTGAATATTTGTCTCTGCACTAGATTCAGCTTATGTTAATATTCCCAATACCAAGCATAGGCCTAATACATGGTAAACGATCAATAAAATATGTGGAATGACTGAATGAGTGTACTTATTATTGGATTTGCTACAACTACGGTGCTTAGCATGGCAATTTATATATTAATACATAGCATGTTAAACTAATATTTATGAATTATTTTCTGAAGTATTGTCATAATTCTCTGTTTTTTCTTAAAGTTAGAGAGGGGAATGGGGTACAAGGAAAAAGAACATGATGTTATCAAAAAGACATAAGCTTTCAAAAGAACAAAACTCATCTTGTGTTCAAACTTTAGCTCTGTTCTTTCCTGTCTATGTGGCAGAGAGCAAGATACTTAAACCCTCTAAAATTCAGTTTACTCTTGTTAAAGAAAGTGTCTTGGCGATATAATTGTAGGTACCAAAAAAAAAAAAAAAAAACGGAACAATACTTAGTGGGCTGGTTAGGATTTAGGGAACAACATATTCTTCATTGAGGTATGTTACTCTGTCTCATTTACTGAGTGACCCAAAAAACTGCTAGCTTTAAGTGGAGTCCAGAACAAGGGAAGGCTCTGCAACAGGTCCAGCCAGGCTGCTATGCAACTGCTGTGCCACTCAGGCTACGTGATACGGCAGATGCAATGGTGTTTGAAGTGTCAATGGCAGATACAAATCTTGTTCAGAGCCTTTGGCAAGCTCCTATGGGTGCACTGTAGTCTTTGGGATTCCAGAGTAAGGCTCTTTTCTCTGTAGATAACTACTCTCCTTTTGAGAAACAGTCTTGGACTGCTACTGGGTCTTATTAGGGACAGCATTTAACCATGAGGCCCCAAGCTATCATGTATTCTAAACAGTCCATCATGAACTGGGTGTTGTCTGACCCACAAAGTTATAAAGTTGAGTGTGCACAGTAGGAATTCATCATCAAATGAAAGTGGTATGTACACATGATTGGGTCAGAGTGGTCTCTGAAGGCACAAGTAAGCTACATGAAGTGGCCCAAATGCTCATGGTCCCATTTCCTGCTATATGCCTTCTTTCTCCTTTAAATTAGTTATTATATGTATGAGGCTTTGTATATTATAGGCATAAATATTAGTTCCCTTGTCTTTCATAAACTTACAAGGGATAGGAGTTCCAATGATAGTAAGCAAGTGTAATAGAAGTAATTAATTTTGAAATCACTTAATATAATTGTATATAGTTAAAGTGGTCTCTGCATATTGAAAAGAGTTTTGATGTCAGATCTTCCACAGAAAATATAATGGAACGCAGGTTAGATTTTTTTTTTTTTGTACTATAAATCTGACTGTTTCTGTTATGAAAAAATAAGTAGAGAGAGGAAAACAAATCTGACAGAATGTATATTCTATTAAAGTTCTTTTGTTTGTCAGAAATTTTATAGAACATAACAGCAATGAATTAAATTTTAAATCAGAATTATTTTTGTATGACCCTCAAAATAATTTATGTGCAACACATAATATAGAGTTGATGATGAGATTTGGTGATGAATAATTTTTGGTCAGGGAATAGAATTGTGTGATTCTGAAATGGTTGATTCACTAGGAAATAAGTACAAGTCAAAAACCATCTGGAAAAGGATGTGAAATATCTTATCTGTCCTCTGAGATACAAAGAACTGGGCAGTATTTTATTACACTAGGAAACTTCTTTTCTTCTGTCTTAAGATGATATTACCTTCCATCAAGAGTTTCCTTTTCATTTCTTATACTTTTAATAGGGAGGACATTTTCTAGACCAGAAATATAAAATCAGATATTTCTTGGAACATACTCTTGGTAAACTAAACTAGCAGTCCTTGGAAGTGAAATATAATCTCTGTAAAGTCAGTGAACTCTTTCAAGGAAACTTTGGGTGATTTTCTTGTAAGACACTAAATATTTCATTGAAAAAGTGAGTTCCCTTAGAGGATGATTACTAATTACACTCATCCTTGGGTTCCCTTTGAAATGTAAGGATTAGAGGAAAAAACTTGAATTTTTTCAAATACTACAGATTTATTTTATCATTACTAAGTTTTGATTATCAGCTATGTGTTAACACTATAAAATTGTCTTATTTATTACAATTTGGACCCCTTTTTTTTCTACAAATAGAAAAAAGAAAGAGAATGGCAAATACACGATTTAAGTCCTTGTAATTGATTTTCAATACCTATGTGTTTAATACTTCATGACAGCTTTTTAATGAGAAAATTATGGGAAAATTGTATATAAGGAAGGGTTTTTTTTAGTATTATTATTTGCATAATGTTTTTATATTTTAGGGTGATAAAATAAAACATGCCTCAGACATTTTTTAGGTTTAAAATGTGTAAAACCACAATAAAAAAACCCTTTTTTCCCATTCAAGGAACTGAGGTACTGTATGCAGATTTCTCTGTAGGTGTTGAACAGATCTGTGAGTGAGTTGTGTATATTGTTCCTTTTCAGTAATATGTTGCCATTTCTGCTATGTTGTCTTCTTGTTTGTTAGCTATATTCAGTGAGCTTTGATAACAAAAATGTAGGTGATAAGAAGAAAGAATTTCTATAATTTCCATAAATATATACCTCAGCTTGTATGTTTCCTGTTCATTATTGGATATGTTTTCCATAATTTCTTTATTGCTGCATAAGTGGGAGTCAAATACTTTCTAAAATTATTATTATGAGTGCATTGATGTATACTTGAAGCTATGAACACAGGAATCTTTGATGGAGCAAGCTTCTAATGACTTCCCTGAAGATGTTATCTTGAACTGTCTTGAAATTTTCTTCTTTCCTTTTCGTTGAACAGATCTTTTAGGAAAAGGGCATAACAAAAATAAAGTCAGAAAACATTTAGATTTTGCCCCTTTATAGATTTATAGCAGCCAAATTATTCCATTTTTAAAATGTGGGGAAAAAAAGAATGCTCTGGGCTAAGAATATATGCCAAGTTTATACCAGCATCACATACTTCATAGCTGATTTGTAAACCTCTCAAAAGGATGGAAATGCTGACACATTAATAACTCTAGCATAATGATTTTTGCATATTTCAAGAAAAAATACAGAAAATAAATAAATTGGACAATGGCAATCTAAAGAAAAAGAAGTTTATTAAATACTAAAATAAATAGGCAATATTTTGTTTTGCATGAGGATTTTTACTCTGTATTTGTTTCAGTAAGAAATATTTTGTCTTAATGAGTCTTTACTATCATTTTCCATTCAAAAGCAAAGTCATGTATTTTATTTTAGTTTAGTTTTATTTTAGAATATTACAGGGGTTATATAAATTGATTTTGTACTATTTGGGTCAGTGTTATAAGTGTGCCTATACCCCAGATAGTGTGCATTATACTAGTTAGGTGTGAATTTACCCATCCCCCTGCTCAATATCCTATGAAGGTTGTTTCCGTATGTGCACATAACTGTTGATCAATTAGTTCCAATTTAATGGTGAGTACATGTAGTGCTTGTTTCTCCATTCTTGTGATACTTCACTTAGAAGATTGTCTCCAGCTACATACAGGATAATACAAGAGGTATTAGTTCACCATTTTTTGTGTCTGAGTAGTACTCCATGGTTTATACATACCACATTTTATTAATCCAGTGATGTACTGGCCCACAAACATATGAAAAAAATCTCAACATCTCTAGTCATCAGGGAAAGGCAAATCAAAACTACAATAAGATAACATTTAACTCCACTGAGAATGGCTTTTATCAAAAAGTCCCAAAACAACAAATGTTGGCATGAATGTTGACAGATAAGAACATTCATACACTACTGGTGGGACTGCAAAATACTACAACCTCTATGGAAAGCAGTATGGAGATACTGCTAAGAACTAATTTCTTGCGCTCTTTCATCAAACCGAGTGGTGGAGGTCTTCTACAGAGTTCCAAAGAGACCTTATACGTCACCCTCTACAATTAGAGGGCACGGAAACTCTGTTCTAACTTCCACCTACAAACATCTGTGATAAAGTTGGGCTGACTAACTGCATTGGTAGCTGATCTGATCAAGTGCTGTTGGGAATGACTTGTCAGCCTAGACAAGGGTGAAGGAGTAGCTGTCTACAAGAGGAGGGCCACCAGGTGTAGAATGTGTGCATGACCACCTTAGGTCTGTATCATTGGACCGCCCAGAGGATAGGCTCCAATAAGAAGAAACTGGTACTCAAGACCTGGGGGCTGAGGAATGAGTACCAAATGACCATTTTGATCATCTAGTACATCTCCTGAGGTCAAGTGAACTATGGAGAAAAAATTTCCCAGACTCCATGAAAGCAAGTCCACATGCAGTCAAACAATATGAGCTTATCGCTTTATTTTTTTGAGATAACTTTTGCAGGGTAAAACTCTGCAACTGCAATTCTGAAAATTAAAATGATTTGTTTGAGGAACACTCAAGAAATTTTGCATGAGGAAGTGTTTTTTATATAGTTTTGTTGTCAGAGAGGTCTAAATTTGAGTCTAGCTCTACCAATGACTAGAATGAGTCACCTTAGACAAATTAATTAACTTCTTCAAACTACAGCTTCATATTCCATTTTATAAAGGAGATAATAATGCTATCTAACTCCCCAAGTTAGAGTGAGGATCAAGTGAGATAATGAATGTAAAACATTTAATCCAGTGTCTTGTAAGTAGTAAATGCTCAGTAAATCTTAATTACATTATTATCATTATATTCCTTGTCATGCAGAGCAAAACACTCGGGACAATCAGTGTGGCTTTGAGAAGGCTGGGCAAATGCTTCTGAGGATCCTTCCTCATTTACATCTGAGAGATAGAGATGAACTCATCATGCTTAAAAGTAACTTTGTAAGCCAAAGCCATTTAAAAAGAAAACTTCCAATGTTTTTGAAAATGTTCAAATGCATTTTTAAAATAAAATTATTAAGTGTTTTGCAAATTGTCAACTAGGAAAACAATGACAACAACAACAAAAACCTTCGCATTTCTTGGAATGCCAGCAATAAATGGAAATTCCACCAAAATATCTATGTCCCCACTGGGAGTATGCCACCCAAAGCAACATCCGTTACTTATTCTCAGGACAATTTGTACCATGTTCCAAAATGACACAGGACCTCCCTTGTTCTCTTCTGTATTATTTAAGTAAGAGGGATATAAAGTTCATCACCTCTCCATTTGAACTCAATTCCTGCCAATGTCACAAATGGTGTCACCAGCAGGAATCTCACAAATGTTGTTTGTAATTAAAAATCAACTTTACTCCCAGGCACACGTGTAGTATGTATATACGAAGAAATGTTTCCACCAGGTGAACACTTAGACTATACCATAAGGTTTCAAAAATCAAATTAAAAATATGTGCATTGTTCTTGGAAAGGACAGTCAGTGGCCTGCAGTGAGTCTGTAAGTCGGAGATGCATGGCTTTGGATCCCTGATCCATAATTTACTGAGCATTCATGCTTTTTTCATATACAAATACTCGGCTTGGCAAATCTGATTTCCTTTACCACCAGTCCCTGTGATTCATTTTCTACAACTATACGGTGTGGGCCCCCTGTGGGAAGCCTGATATCACCTTCCTGCTGCTCTGTCCACCTGTTTAGAATTTACATCCAAAATTCATCTGAAACATACCATTTTTTTCCCCCTGGAGAATAGTGAGCTAATATATTTACAAATTCCAGATGAACTAGATATGTTCCGAGGGCTTTGCAATTTCATATTTTGCAAACTACTCTTTGATGGAGTTGGCAATCTCTACTTTTCAGAGTAAAATCAAAACAGAACTCTCTTTCAAAATAAAGCAAAAACAAAGCAACACGAAAGAAGAATTCCTTCTATGCACATTTTGTGATTTTTCTCCCCCTCTAACCATGGCATTCAACATGCCAGAACCAGACACAAATGATTATATGCATTTCAGGTTAGATTTTTCTTAATAAAAACAGACAGAATTTATTTTTCATGGGAATTATGGGATTTTTCTGAAGTTCTGGGCTACCTGGCTCCATATCACAGCTCAGAGCTCAGCTTCCTTCTTCCTTCTTGCTAGCAAATTGCATTAGCATAGATTACTTTGCAGTGAACATTGTATAGACTTATTTAATCAATGTCAGCAGAGTCTTTATGCTTATACGCTTATTCGTAAGTTTCTCTTTTCTGTTTCTTAAAATATTTTAGATTGAGGGACACGAATAGGAGTGAAGAGGAAAACAGTTTCCTTAATTTAATATGCTCCTGTTAGAAAACCCCAGCTTCTGGAGAGAACTCTGAAGAACAGATGTCTGCCTTCCAAAGTGAAAAACATGCATCTGTTCCTTAAATGTCAAAACAATAATAGTAAAGTTACAGCATGCACATGGAAATGTTTGAATGGGTGGTCTAAAGCCACATAGCTGGGCTTTACTTGTAGACAGCTGAGAAATCTACCACGAAAACACCCACTTTATCTTACCTGCGCACACACGCAGTTCAGAAAGAAGGAAAGAAATAAGAAACTGAGAAAGACGTTGGACAGGCAGAAATGACAATATTTATGGCGTAGGAATTTAGTTCTTGGCTTGGCTAAGGCACATTTGTGATGCAAGCACAATGATCACTTTAAAAATCCACCAGGGTTTCTTTCCATTACTCTGTTTTAGACTTACCTGGGTTCATTTAGTCACAGTTTCCTATCTCTCCATCAGTACATATCTTGGTTTCTGTTACCTGTAGATCAGTTTGTTTTCTTCCAAATGCCTGCGTTTACGGAATGTGGTCAGGAACTGATAGGGTCCAGAATAAACTAGGTTGATTATTTCTTCCTGTTCAGTCAGTACACAAGCTGGCAGGAAGGAAATCCCACTTTCTTTCCTCTTCAGAAATAGTGTTTTCACTGTTATATAAGTGAGAACAGATGAAAAAGGGGGTTAGCTAAAGTGTCAATATTTTCTATACAAAATGGTAAACATTTTAATGTAATTAAGTGTTAGGATTAATTTGTTCATCCTTGTATTTTCCCTTGTCCAGTCAAGAGATGTATCTCTAATTAAATTTCCCTTTGGCCACACTAATGAAAATAATATCATCTAGAACTCTAGCCATAGTCAGCATGTGTGTGGAGTAGTGATAAGGCTGGGTAATTGCAGGATTAAAAATTGGCTTTTTATTGCAGCTGAAAGCTATGCACTATACAGAAACTCACTGCATTACTTGAAATCACATCTATAGACTCTTTGCTATGTGCTGTTTGCTTTGTACTGCTTCTTCTAATAATTCCCTTTTCTCTTTTTTGTGTTCCTCTGATTTTTGCAAGCAGGGTAACAACCATGCTACAGCTACTCAATTGTTTTCAGGTCATTTTTTTAATTATTGGTTTTACATAATCCCTATAAGCAGGAAGTGCAACTTAAATGGCAACAGTAGTTTTGTGATTAAAAATATTGACTTTTAATATCTCCAACTCAGTTTTCTTATTTACAGTACAGACTATGGGGTAACTGTTAATATGGCTAGTGGATAGGCATCCTTCTCAAATCTTGCAAGAATGCAAAATAATCTGATTATAACACTCATAACTTTTTATCATGCTACTGTTGTACAATATAGTATAATTTTGTGTTTTTTCTTTGATGGGATTGAGGCGGGGCTAGGAGTGAGGGGTATTATGAGGAACCTGAGCATCGATCTGGTATCCAAGCAAGGTTATCATCATCTAGTCTCTTCACCTTCTATAACATGGAAACAAAACATTTATGGTGGGTGCAAATTCCTTCTTGGAAGACCCACTGACCCAGTCATCAGTCAGGTCACTTGATAGCAATATTAGTGTGTATTGGAAACAATCCCAATGTAAGGCAGTGGAGAGAATGCCCTCTTGGATTGATGTCATTTGTTATGGCTTGGGCATGATATTCTTCAAATACTGAAACCAATAAAAAATAAATATAAGGCTGGTTCTATGATGCTGACTTGCACTAGGGAGTTAGGGAACTTTCCACTCATTTCATCTTTTTGCTCTGTGAAACTGCAAAGATATAAGCACCCATTGGATGTTTCTTGGTCACTCCACTTCTGCTTTATGTGAGTGAGGTTTCTACATTCTGCTCAACACCAGCCAATTCACTTTAGTCCAGTATTTATAATCCAATTATCTGGGGGGGGGGGGAGAACCGGGTAGGTGATTAGGGTAAAAACAAATTCCCCAGAGACTCCTAAAGCCTACAAAATACAGTTTTTTTTTTTCAGTAAAAAAGGATTGAAGAGTGGTAATTTCTATGGAAGAAAACCTGATTATTGAAAAATGAAAAAGTAGACTATATCTATCAGAATTAATTACCAGCTGTAAACAACTAAGTCAATCTTTTACCTGTTTAGTTGTAGCTACTGCCCATTCCTCTTCTTATGGTGATTCAAGTTATAAAGCTTTAGGACATACAATTCTCTGCAGGCTCTGCTTTTGTTAATATTTGTAGAGCCCTAAAATACTGAATGACTGCCTGGAGGAATTTAGGTATATTATTATTCTTATTTTGGGCAGCTTAATCATTTACTATTCCTTCGCTATCTCCATATATTAATATTTATTAGCATTATCTAGTTAGAGCTTTATTTCATACTTGGGGGATACATTTCCTAGCATCATTTACATAGTTAGTGCACATGATTTCCAATGCACTTAGCCAAAGAAAAGATTAATCTCTGTAAGTAAAATGTAAACTAAGTACAGTTAAAATGAGCTGCTGGAATTCAAGGGCAAGTGAAGTACATGTGGTTCTTTCAAACCACAGATTAAAAAAGTGTGTTTTTATGCATTTCACTTTGATTATAGATTTACCTTTAAAAATCCTATTTGGACCCTTCATTCTTGAGTAACGTAGAAGTTTCTTTTGTTTTTATAATCTTTTCTCACGATTTGCCCTGACGAAAGGAAATAGTCTTCGGAGATTATTTGCTACAAATTTCCATAAAGAATGCAATTTATCCTGCACTATATGTCCATTAACTATTACTGTCTTCTATCTGTCAGTGTTACAACAATCTTTTTCTCAAATTTATATGCAAAGCTTGTAAAAAACATCTTATTGACTCTTTCATTATTCAGCATGTTAATTTAATATTTTTTGAAAATCTAATAAAATCTAAATGCTGAAGGAAAATGGAACTACTTATAATTCAGAGAGACTGAAATATATCAAGTTTTAAATTTTTTCAAAGAGAAAAGTGTAGAAGGACATTATTTATTAATTTAAAAGTTTAAAGATAATCCATGCAGGGGGAGGGAAAAGGACATTTTGCAATTATAGTTCTCTTGTAACAGGAGGAAATGGCTTTGGAAAACAATGAGTTATTAAGAGGACCTGTAGCACTGCAGATCCCCAGGAGGATTATATTCAGATTTATGTGTTATCCTAAGGCAAGAGTATGAAGTCTGCTTTTTTGGAGCCTTTTATTCCAGGGGTAGAATTTTTCAGTGTAGTGGGAGGCTGATGGGAAGATTACAAACATACACATGCACGCACACACAGACACATTTGTGTGTGTCAGTGGGGATAGCAATCGGATTGATGTTCTTCATTGCTTTTTAACTCATTTCAACTGCCACTTCTGAAATTGTCTAAGGTGCTAGAGGTAGTCATGATAGTAATGCCTGGCATGGCTGTCTGATAATTTAAAATTTAGGTGATGTAAACATGCACAGTCATTTCTTGTTTAGATGTGCCAGATACTTACAACTAATACACACAAATACACTTGTACACACACATACATACACCCTAAATGAACAAACAAATGTAACCAAACAATAAAAACAGCAAACAAACACAAGCCAGCCACATAGGTCAATATGTTCTTTGCTTTAGTTGACTGGAATCTGGGTAATGATGCCAATGGCATTAAAGTCTTGATGTCTATTATTGTGCTGGTTCTGTTGCTTGGCATGGAGGAAAACTGTTCCACAAATTATGTTGTTTTACCATTAGTCTCAGTCATATATGGCTAGATATGGTCTACCACTATTGCATGGGGAAAATATTCTAGGTCAAAAGCTCTTTGTGACTTAATGTATATGACCATCTCCATTAAAAAATGCATCCACCCAAAGGAAGAAAAGACATTCTATAAAAAAGACATATGCTCTAGAATGTTTATAGCTGCACAATTCACAATGGCAAAGATGTGGAAATAACCTAAGTGCCCATCAGTACATGAGTGGATTAATAAAATGTGGTATATGTATACCATGGAATTCTATTCAGCCACAAAAAAAAAAGAGAGTGATATACACCTCTTGTATTATCCTGGATAGAGCTGGAGCCCATTCTACTAAGTGAAGTATCACAAGAATGGAAAAACAAGCACCACATGTACTCACCATCAAATTGGTATTAACTGATTAACAGTTAAGTGCACATATATTAAAAACATTCATCAGGTGTCAGGCAGGTGGGAGGGGGAAGGAGAAGATGGGTACATTCATACCTAATGGCTGTGGTGCGCACCATCTGGGGGATGGGCACGCTTGAAGTTCTGACTCGGGTGGGGCAAAGGCAGCATATGTAACTTAAACATTTGTACCCCTGTAATACGCTGAAATAAAAAAATGTAGTGTGCTGAACAGAGAAAGGGGCTAATGGAACAATGGTGCCCAGAAAAGATCTGTATGAGTTGTCTTCTCAGAATAAATTAATCAAATATAAATTGGGAAGAACAGAAAAGGCAGATTTTAATAGGGCCTTATATGAAGGGATTTAAAGAAAATATCTAGTAAAGTGGTTCAAAAGAATATTGGGTTGGTAGATATAATAAGTGGTGGAGAGATGGCCAATATGACTACAGGTACTATTGAAGACAAGTGAAAATGAGTTATTAGAGAACAATATAATTCCAGCCTTAAAAATAGTGGTTCAATTTTATTTTAGAGATTGAGACTACTGGAGACTTCTAAAGAAGAAATACCAGAGCAGATTAAGATAGGCTAATTGAACTTCTGGACAGCATGCAATACGATAGCTATGTTTTTAGAAGTTCTACAGAATAGTAAAATATCAATTTTAATTTATGCTCATTACTCCATTGTCATGCTTATTAGTGGAGTAAGAGATCCTTGAAGAATGTGGACTTCAAGGAGGTTGCTTTCGAAGTCCAACGATGATGTAGTTGGAGCATAAGTTATGACTTATCGCAGGCCAGAAAACATATAGATTATTGTAAGAATCTCTTAACCTCTCTAGGTCTCCATTACATTTTTTGGTAAAATCAGGGGAACAACAACAAATTTCTAAGAATTTTTTAGATTTAAAATTTTATACTAAATAATACTCGAGTTAGTAATTTTGCAAATAATAGATCTGCATATATTTCTCCAAACTAAGCTGCTTCTTACATGAAAGATGAAACAGCACAGGAGTGTGAGGAAAGGTGTTAATGTTTTAAGACTCTTATGGAAAAAGAACTTTGTGGTTCTAATGACCAAGGAGAAGATGTGGACCCCCTCAATTCATTTAAGTAGACTATTTGTTTCCTTGCTTTTACCTTTTTTTTTTTTTTGTATTTTTTTCTTTGATTGTTTTTCTATCAACATGTCTTTTGAGAATGAAACTTCTGGCCTCCAAATTTAGCATTTTCATATCAGAAGGGACAAAAACATGGTTAAATTTGATAAAATTATAAAGCCTATCTCACTTTGTTTTTAATATTCCTTAAATATTACATTTTTATTAATGAAAATGGGAGGTACTATTAGTCTTTTTTTATTTCAGAATATTTTGGGGCTACAAATGCTTTAATTACATATATTACCTTTGCACCACCCAAGTCAGAGCTATAAGCATGCCCAACCCCCAGACATTGTGCACCTATTAGCTATGAATTTACCCATCCATTTCTCTGCCCTCCCACCTTCCTGACACCCTATAAATGTTACTTCCATATGTGCACATAAGTGTTGATCAATTAGTACCAATTTAATGGTGAGTACATGTACTTGTTTTTCCATTTTTCTGATACTTCATTTAGAAGAATGAACAGAAACTTTTCAAAAGAAGATAGACTAATGGCCAACAAACATGTGGAAAAATGCTCAACATCTCTACTCATCAGGAAAATGCAAATCAAAACCACAGTGAGATATCACTCATCCCCAGTGAGAATGGCCTTTATTGAAAAGTCCCAAAACAATAAATGTTGGCATAGATGCAGAGAGATAGGGACACTCATACACTGCTGGTGGGACTGCAAACTAGTGCAACCCCTGTGGAAAGTAATATGGAGATAACCTCAAAGAGCTACAGGTAGATCTATCATTTGATCCAGCAATCCCATTACTGGGCATCTAACCAAAAGAACAAAAGACATTGTATAAAAAAGACATCTGCACTCAAATGTTTATAGCAGTACAATTCACAATTGCAAAGATGTGGAAACAACCCAAGTGCCCATCAGTACATGAGTAAATTAATAAAATGTGGTATATGTATACCATGGAGTTCTACTCAGCCACAAAAAAACAATGGTGATCTAGCACCTCTTGTATTATCCTGGAAAGAGCTGGGGCCCATTCTACTAAGTGAAGTATCACAAGAATGGAAAAACAAGCACCACATGTACTCACCATCAAATTGGTAATAACTGATCAACACTTACGTGCACATATAGTAATAACATTTATTGGGTGTCGGGCAGATGGGAGGGGGAGGAGGGGATGGGTATATGCACACCTAATGGGTGCGGTATGCACCGTCTGGGGGATGGACACGCTTGAAGCTCTGACTTGGGTGGGGCAAAGGCAATATATGTAACCTAAACATTTATACCCCTGTAATATGCTGAAATAAAAATAAAAATATATATATTAAAAAAAGAAGTATGGGCTCCAGCTCCATCCATGATAGTACAGGGGTATTAGTTCATCATTTTTCAAAAAAGACATCTGCACTAGAATGCTCATAGCAGCACAATTCACAATTGCAAAGATGTGGAAATAACCCAAGTGTCCATCAATAAATGAGCAGATTAATAAAATGTGATATATATATATATATATATATATATACACACCAAGGAACACTACTCAGCCATAGTGTTAGGTTTTGATAATGAGACATTCAGGTATTTAAAACAGATAACTTTGACTAAAAACAGACCTGTAAGCACCTAACTCAAATCCTTCTTGTAGCTTCTGGGGGGAAATTACAGTATAAAGCTTGATCACAACTAATTAGAAAGCCTAAAGGCATAGAAAATCTACAGCCAGCTGAAATAAGTTAGTTCTTAAGTATAGCACTGTTACGGAAATCACATTTGTTACAGAAGTTGGCAAACAGTATTTGAAATAAGAGATTTTACTTTTTTGGCAGCAGTGACAAAGTTTTATCTTAACGAAGCTGGGCAGCATTTTATTTTCCATTGATAACACCTATGCTGACCTAATCATTTTGTCTATCTTCAGAATCTCAAGGAAATAGCGATAACTGAATTAATAGCCACGATTCTGGTAATTGGCTTGTTGCCTTGGCAAACAGGAGTTGTGTGTGTGTGTGTGTGTGTGTGTGTGTGTACACATGCACATATGTGGTTTTTGCTATGCTTCCCCTCATATTACTCTAGCCCAGACTAGGCCTTCTGATGCAGGATAATGGCTAGCTGGAAGTCTTTCCCCAGACATAGCTTATAAAGATACAAAGAGAACCCCAATTTGGTATATATCAACAATATGCATTCTCAGGCCCTGCATATATTTCCTGTCCCTGGATACTTTTTCTGTTGTATATCTTGGCATGTGGGCCAAGTAACAAATTCACAACATCCTTCACTCCAGGAGTATTTTTCCATCTTGAACTTCACCTTCTGCCTTGACCCGAACGCTGTTTATTTCTTCTAGCCTAGTTTGGGCTACAGTCCCCTCTATGAGCTTTCTTTGCCACTTAGCACCTGTACTGCAATTTTGGATTTAGTTTTCTGGCTTTATATTAGATTAAAATGTCCTTGTATTAGTTGAGCATCCTTTGATTATAATGAACAAAGTACAATATAAAATTACAACGATGTAGAAGCAATCCAAGTGCCCATCAATACATGAGTGGATTATAAAATGTGGTATATGTATACCATGGAGTACTACTCAGCCATAAAAAAATGGGGAACTAATACCCTTTGTTACAACCTGGATGGCACTGGAGACCATTCTTCTAAGTGAAATATCTCAAAATAGAAAAGAAAAGAATAGAAAAACAAGCATTGCATGTACTCACTATTAAACTGGAACTAATTGAGCAACACTTATATGCACAAATGGAGGTAAAGCTCAATGGAAATCAAGCAGGTAGGAGAGGGGAGAAGGTGGTGGGTATATTTATACCTAACTGGTACAGTGCACACTATCTGGGTGATGGGCACACTTATAACGTTGATTCAATCTGTACAAAAGCAATATATGTAACAAAAACGTTTGTACCCCAATGATATTCTGAAATAAAAATAAAGAAATAAAGAATTCTTCAGGTTTTTGTTATTTTTGCCATCACCAGAAAGGGCAATTAATGTGCCACTGCAATGGTAGTAGTTTGCTAAAAATTATTCAAAATTTTTTTTCTGGATTAAATAATTTGCTACAGCCACATAAAAATAATATTTTTCAATAGAGAAAAAAATGTGGTTGTTGACACGTGCTCATTTTAAGATTGGAATAAATGTGTTGTTATCCCCTTTTACCTTGATGGAAGAATGGCCCATTTTTTTTTCTCTCAGACACGTAGCAAAAGCATTCTGTTATTCAGTTACATTTACCTGGAAATGAAAGTGACATACTGGTGTTTCCTACCTTGAAGTGCCTGTGAGGTCTGCAGCTGCCATTTCAGTGGTTTGGTCATTTTTTGGTCTGTCTGTTCATTTTTTCATAAGGGATAACCTTGCTGCCAGTGACACCACTGCATCCATATTACCATTTCCTTAGAAAATTCATCCTCTGGCTTAAAAATGTTTACATGCCTATAAAGAAGTAACTAATGTGTGTATATCAAATCTACAGATTGAGAGTGTAATGGTTAAATCTAACAATATGAGACCATGTAAGAAATCTGTTAAGTCAAAACCTTGATAACCAAGTAAATATAAAGAATAATTAGGAATAGTATTGCAAAGAGTCACACTACAAGCCTATTACATTAACATTGGGTACCAATCTTGATGACTAGTTTGTAATTACTTTTGACTAGATAGTCTTTCCAATTTTAAGCTTTACAATATTTCCATAAATACATCCTGTGAATTTGAGGTGATTCCTGTTACTAACTACAGAATTTTAAAATTTACTAATAACAGCAAACATGCTGTTTTTAGTTTTAGTATTAGTACATTGCTGGTACTAAAGGGAAGTGTACTTCTTTTAAAATTTTTTCATCTGAAGTTTTATACCATAGGAAGGTATTTATGGTCATATTAGCCTGCGTTCCCTTGGCTTCCACCCTACTGACTCATGTAGGAAATTAAGGCAGGGTTGATTTCCTGTAGCCAATGAACAGTCAAAAAGCATAGCCTGTGCAGACAGTGTTGGCTTGCTATTTAGAGAACATGCTACTCAGCCTGAGTAATCAGCTCAGGAACCACACCCAGGTCATGGCATCAACCGTAGAGAGAGACACTCAAGGACATTAGCAGTCCTTCTATTGTTTTACAGAGCATTTTTTAAAGTCCTACGAGTAAAGTATCATAATGAACAAGGGCAGGGAGAATATGCCTCAGTATTAATATTTCAGTCACTAGGAATTCAGGTTCTCGAATTCTCACTTTAAAAAGAAAAACAGATCCCCCCCTTACATATATCTACATATAAAAAGGAAAAAATTAGGGATTATTATAAACTTTAAGTATACTCTAATTCTAAACTTTACAAAATCAGATGCCAATCTTTGTGTTTTGTTTTCAAATGATCTAAAATATTCTACATTTTAAGATATCCAGATATTTCTTGGCAAAGTTCTAAAAATCTAAAAGATGACATAACAAGACAAAGAAACAATTTTACCAATCTTATATTGTTTGGTGGAAAATGTATTATTATCTGCTCCCCCCTTTTCCTTTATGCCCTTACAATGTCTGTACTACAAAGCGTCTAAGAGAAAACAGACAAAGGAAATAGCAAGTGCAAAGGCCCAGGAGTGAGAGAAGGCTTGAGAGTTAGGCAGGCATAAAAGCACGAAGGGCCTGGAAGGCCTGGGGTTGGCACTGGCGCTTTATTAGCACTGGGCAGTCACTGAGGTGTTAAAGCAGGAGAGGGAATACTCTTAACTTACATGTTGAAGCGATTTTTGGGTCCTGGGCTAAGACTAAAAGTTGGTCTAAAACTGACTAAAAGTTGGTTTTCCCCCAACTTAAGTGCAGAGCACTTAGAAGGTAATTGTCATAATATGCTTAAGAAAGGACGGATAGTGATTTACATTAGCCCAGTAGCAACAGACACAGAGAGAGAAGCAAAGAGATTCCAGATCTGTTTTGGAGGCAGAGTAATTCTGTCTTGTTATTAAAGCAAACCGTAAGGTAAGTGACATATGTGATGAAGAATTGATGTCAGCATACCTTTGCTAGAATCCCTTTATTGACTGATTACAAAATATTTGTGAGATCTCGCCAGGTCTCTGACCCTGGCACAGTCTTTAAACTCACCATCTGGCAGTATCTTTTCACTCTGTCTAATCTATCTGTATTTGACTTTTCACAATTACCTAAACTGCCATTCTCTCTACTTCCGTATCTTCCTAGAACATCTTCCCTTCTCTTCAGCCAAGTCATTCTGCTACTTATCTTCTTTATATCACCTTAAATGTCACTTCTTTCAAAAATTCCCTAAAATTGCCTTTTTATATGTTCTAATTGTACTATATATTTCTTAATGGCCCTCATCGTACCTGGCTTCTCTAACAGTCAGTACTATGTATGTCTCCGTAATTTTTTCACCCACAGTCCCTAGCCCAATGCCTAGAATGCAGTGGAAAGTCAAAAAATATTTTGACTAAATGACTTCCTATATCTTCCTCTTGATGAATCACAATATAGATTAGCCTATCAGAGAGTAAACTCTTCACACACACACACACACACACACAGAGTATATGGCTATATAAATTTAGATGGGTATATATATGTATATATATATATATATATATATAGACACACACACACACACACACAACTATCTTTGTTTAAACCAACATCTCTTCATGTTCTGTGATCATGGAGTTCTTTCTGTTGTATTACCTATTGTCTTCTAAGATAATGAATTCTGTGGGAAATCTTATCTTCTACATAGCTTTAACCAGTTAATATTGAAGAATGTTATTTCAATTTCCTATAACCTTGGAGGAGTTATTTTAACCTTCCTATGCCACAATTTTCTCTGGTAAAATGAGGATAATATCAGTAATTCTCTCATTGAACTATGAATATAAGTGAGCTCACAGTTCACATATATGAACAGAGATTAGAATGCTGCTCTGCACGTTGGAAATACTAATAAGATATGAAATATTTTTATAATAAGTAATTTGCTATAGTACAATAGTATCTTGGGGGGTAAAATCTTAAGTTATAAATCTGTAATCTAGTTCTAGTTTTCATTGAAGGGTGTTTTCTAATACACAATTTAATTAACAAAAATAGACAACCTTGAGTATTGTTTAAATCCCAGTTCTCTTTTTTATTCTAAAATATTTTAATCAGATCATCTTTGGTATGCTTTAATTTCTGTAGAACTTAGGACTTATATATAGCAATGTGCCAAAATACACATTTTTGGTTACCGAGGCTATGGTACATGACTTACAAGACTAATACCATATTTTGTAGGAAAACACCAGAAAATGTATCTCCTAAAAATACTCTACTACTATGGATTTTAATAACGTAAAACTGCTGAGGTTTTCATAAAATGAACTCAGAAGTTTTACTTATTCATTTACCCTAATAGCACTTTTCCTAGTTTAATTAAGCATTACAATTACCATCTATTTTCTAAGTTTGCAGAGATTCGTAAATTAATAACATTAACGATAGCAAGAGAAAAGTGATAATGAAAAAAATTCACATTTGTTAAATGCTTACATTGTGTTGTGTAAAATGCAACCTCCATTTCTCTTTGAATACTATTTGTCCCAGCAACTTCCATGAGGTTGTTTTTTATTATTTTAAAACTTACTTTCTTGTAATTTTATATGTCTGTCATCTGTTTTATCACTTATTTGTCCTGCTTAGCCCTCACTCTATGTCAAAGCTTGTCAGTTCCAATGAAATACAACCGAAGATACGGAGATCTAGCTCTTGTCAGAAAAGACTATAATTTAAAATCTTGACCCATCAAATCATCTCTGGAAAGCAAATAAACCAATTACCTTCTCATTTTATCCATAGCATAATATAATGTACATTAAAGACCTTTTATTTTACGCTTATTTCTATAATTTTCACCAAAACGAACATGCTCCTGTGTACCTTTCTTTGATCTATCACACTAACCCATCACAACTGCAAATGCATTCAATTCTTCTCAATAAGAGATAACTCAGCCACTACAATAAATCCTCTTAAAACCAAGCCATGTTTGTGCTTCTTTCACCATGAATGAAATGTTTTGCTAAGAGATAATCTTGCTGTGATTCAGTTAATCCATAGATGGGGACGATAGCAGAGAATCCTGACATGAAAGGAATCTGTATTAGTTTCTTTGGGCTGCCATAACAAAATAACACAAACTTAAAAAAAACCCAAAAAACAAAAGTTTATTCTCTCCAGTTCTAGGGCATAGAAGTCTGAAATCAAGTCGTTGGTGGGCCCATGTTTTGTCTGAAGTTTCTATGGGTGAATCTGTTCCAGGCCTTTTTCTTAGCTTCCAGTGGTGCTGGCAGTCCTGGGCATTTCCTTGATGCAGACCCATTACTTAAATCTCTACCTCCATCTCTTCACATGGTTTTGCCTCCATGTGTCTGTGCTTCTGTGTAAAAATTTCCCTCTTCTTATAAAGACACCAGTCATATTGAATTTAAAGTTTACTCTAATCCAGTATGATCTCATCTTAACTAACTCCATTACTATTTCCAAATAAAGCCACATTCTGAGGTCCTAAGTAGATATTATTTTGGGGAAGACACTATTCAATAGAGTACAGAAACAAATTCATATTCAGAATATTCCAAGGGACTCTAAGGGGCTATTCCAATGAGGGTGCATTTCTGCCTCCTTCAACTAATCAACCCAATGCCGGATATTCTTAAGGATACATATATATATATATATATATATGTATATATATATATATATATACACACACACACACATATGGCTTAAATTTGGTATCTATTCCTAGAAAATCAAAAGCTTGGCAATGAGAGTAGCTAGGTCAACGTTGAAGGAAAATCCCTATTTTTTAGTCTATTCATTGCCTTCTTTGCATTGTTGTTTTATGATGTGTCATTAAAACATTGATCATCCAGTTGAACAAAGAGAATGACCATATCCAAAGAAAAATTGCCTGGCTACTTGATTACTAAGATTTTCTTCTTTAATAAGGGGTGATATTGAAAAAATTTAATTAATAATCACATGAAACAAGAACATGTTATCAAACTCTAGTCCTATTTAAAGAGGTTCAGTTTGTTTTCCCCAAATCTCTGTCACTAATCTTCTAATCCTGCTCCTTCCAAGGCTCAATGTCTAATTGAGTGTGGTCATCTCGCTTCTTAGGCAAAGTAGAAACAAATGAACACACATATCTCACTCATTGGAAGAATATCACTTTCTATGGTCTTTATGAGGCCATTCCTGGTAAAGTTGTAGTGTCTATGCAGACTGCTTCTGCATAGAGTTGGCACTGCTTATCGGAGCTTCTATAAATGAGACTGCAGGTTTTTTTCATCCTCAGTCATGCAGCTATAGGAAACTCACCATGAGATTATAGCTGTGGGCTGTGGGATGGGTGGCATTATGAAAATAGTAACACATGTTTAGAGTGAGCAACTTCCTCATTTAAATTGTTTCTGACTTTACGCCTATTTGGGTCTAACTCATCTATTGTTGTGGTACTCGTGAGTTCAGCTGATACTGATTAGTTTATTATGGACATTCCTTAGTGTTCTATTATCAATCATTCAGCCTCCATAAATTCCCAATAATAAGCCAAGAAATGATTACCTACAAAAGACTACGTGCTAGTTCCTCTTCCTTCTCTGCCTATTAGTCAGTTTTTCCTCCCTAATTGTATCAATTGTAGAATAGCCTTCCAACTAATTCCAATTTATCATAAGATAATGTTATTTCTAATAATAGCACATGAAGGATTCTAATACCAAATTGGTATTGATAACTTAACATTTAGTAGGCTTATGGCTTCAGGTCAATAAAGCAATAGGTGATGAACTAATATTTTAGTCTTTTAGTTTGTCTCAAACCAATAACCAGTGTCTAATACCCACATTTCCAAGGTTAAATTGCCCATAATCTACAGTTGCTACTGATTTGGATATCCATTGTAAATATTTGACATCAATCAGAAACAGACTCTGATTAACTTAAATAAGATTTAAGATAACTTGAACAAAAAGAGAAATTCACTGGAAAGAAATTGCATCCAGAATTGAAGGAGAAACTGAAAAACCAGACACATCTTCGGCAAGACATCCAGAGACAGAATGTGTTCCACATATGGGATACACCTAAAAATACCACTGGATAAACTTGCAGAGGAGCGTCTTTGGTTATGAGTGTTAAGACTCTGAATCAATGACTCTTTTATGTAAATCTCTTGTTATATGTTTGCAAATAAATCACAATCTCACTTCAAGAACTCTGTGACACAATTTGCATTATCCATGTATGATAAACCTCAGAGGCTCTCATGAAATGTTTTTCTCAATGATATTTGTATATTTGGTGGGTGAATTTATGAACATCTCTACTTCTCATTTAGACTTTGTACTTACAAAAGTATGACATTTGGCCACAGCCAATGTCATTTTATTTAATATGTAGACATTTTACTTTATTAATATTATACCAGATTTCTTCCCAATAGCGATTATTTTGGAAACTTATTGATTCATTAAATGCCATATTTTCCATTCTATCCTTAAAATAAAAACAAGATAGACATTTAAATGAAATTGACATAAAATTGACATATTTAAATATATCCGGAGAGAAAAATATTCCCACAGACATACTAATTCAACAAGATTTAAGAAATCTACAAATTTGCATTTATATATAAAAACCATGTAGTAGATAAATCTAAGCCCTAATATACAATATATTTCATATGGAAAAGCTGAAGTTTTTATCAGTCAACTAATTCACCTTTCAGGAAGATTTTTTTAATGTGGTCAAAGTTCTGTCATAAAATTTATAAATCAATTCTTCATTTTGAATATTGAAAAGAAGATAATGAAAATCTTGCCCCTCATGATTTAGTTCCTTTAAAACTTGTGCTAAAAATCATGCTGATTGTTACATAAAGGGGATTAGTAATTCGTAAACTGAAGATTTAACAATTTCCCCTTTCATAACCCCCACCATATTAAATCTCTTTCAGTGGCTACTTATAAAAAGCTGATCATGGCAAATGGAAAGTAAAACAGAATGCAAATAGTCTAACTGCATTCAAATTATCTGGATTTTTATAAATGCAGACAAAATATAGCTGTTTAACAATATTTTCATTATCAGTATTATTACTGTATTCATTTCACAGGAAGGATTAACAGGTAATTTGTGTAGATTAATATGATGGTTCAGTATCCTTGAGTTTTGAAGTTGGAAGGTTTTGCTCCACTGCCTAATTAAGGCAAGTAAGAATTTTTTAAGTTGTTTCTTTTCATGTTATTCTAACTTCTATACAAGCTAAAGTGACTACAGAGATTGTTTAAATTATTTTAGATTATAATTAAGGCATAAAGGACTCTCGAGTAAAAAATGAAAGGTTCTTGATTTCATTTATTCATTCAGTAATGCATCAGTTATTTATTGTGTCATTAGACCTTTGTGTCAGGCACTTGGCTAGGTCTTGGGGGGTCAAAGATTTAAAATGAAACAAATTAAATGTAATGCTTCATTAAAGAGAGACTGGTATCACTAAAATCTTTTATCTTTCTCAGCAATAAATCTAACTACTAGTGGGGGATACTCTTTTCAGTGACCACAATAGGAATCTTATTTGGAGGTTTTAATTAACGTTTCATATATTTATTTACTTACTTATTTATTTCGAGACAGGATCTTACTCTGTTGCCCAGGCTGGAGTGCAATGGCGTCATTATAGCTCACCACAACCTCAAATTCCTGGGCTCAAGTAATCCTTCTGCCTCAGCCTCCTGAGTAGCTGGGACTATAGGTGTGTACTACTACCATGCCTGGTTAATTTTTAAAGACTTTTTGTAGAGATAGGGTCTTACTATGTTGCTCAGGCTGGTCTTGAACTCCTTGCCTCAAGAATCCTCTTGCGTTGGCCTCTCCAAGTGCTGGGATTACAGGCATTAATCACTGTACCTAGCTTAATTAACATCATTTTAAAGTATACCAATAACCAATTTGAAAATTAAAAGTGATTTTTTTCTGTTCATTCTTAGGCATAATTGATCATTCGGTTAGAATTTATACATACACATTAACATCTATATATAAGAGTTATTCTTTCTAATGTGGATTCATAATCTCATCAGTTTATCTATTTTGTTTCTATTACAGTATTGTAATGAGCCTAGAAATAATTTATTTTCAATGAATTAGCTATTTAAATCTATGTTTTTTGAATTTAAAAAAATGTATTATAACTTAACATCTTTAGATTTTTTTTCCCCCCTAACTGTATTTTCAGACAGAATGACTGTGGGCATTTGGCACCCTTGACAATATTATTAGGGATTTTGGAAGAATCTCAGGGGTTTTTACATGTCAAAAATTGTAAAAAAAAAAAAAAAAAAAAAAAAAGTTATTTTTGAAGCCTAATACAAATAATTAAAGTAATTTCTTCCTGAGCATTTGAAACTTGGATCTTCAGATAAGGATATACATTTGGACCTAAAAGAAAATTTCTAATATTTGCTGATGTTTAAAAACTGAAAAATAA
Organism: Lepilemur ruficaudatus; assembly: GCA_963574885.1. Classification (NCBI taxonomy): domain Eukaryota; kingdom Metazoa; phylum Chordata; class Mammalia; order Primates; family Lepilemuridae; genus Lepilemur; species Lepilemur ruficaudatus. The sequence continues at coordinate 25,325 of CAUYRT010034951.1, forward strand.
GCAAAACATATGCTTAGGACCATGGAAACACAGTTTAATTAGATTGGCCCAACAGATTTCTTTCCTGTTTTAACATTCTATGATCATATGATTGGTTAAATCAAATTCCTATGCAAACTATAGTCTTGCATGCGTACACTAAACCATCACTTTTCCTTCAGACTTACAACAGTCTCCTGCTTTTTTGCCTTTGGCTCCTGGGAATTTCCATGTTTTATTATATTGAATGAGGCTCTAATTTTGTAACTTGGGAGAGGAAAGGGATATAGCTCTTATTAGCAAACACAAGGTTACAGATAGAAGGCTACAGGAATCCTATTTGCATAAAAATACCCTACAAGCCCTCTTGGGAAAAATAATGAAGGTTATTTGGGGGTTGTTTAGTTCTCTGCACAGCCAAGATTAATGCTCCTTAACAAAAACAAGACACAAGAGATGTGGGTGAATACCCAGATCTTACTTTAAGAAAATAGCATGAAAAGACATATACTAGGTCTTGAAGCACTAATCATCAATGGGAAGAAATTCCTTTTAAAAATCATACCATAAATTTGCATAGAGAAAAAAGTTGAATGGTAGTGAAGAATCTATTCAAAACTCATGTAAGTCTGATGTGTTGTTCCATTAGACACGCCAATCTTGATCTTCAGGAACAACAGTTTTGCAAGTATTTCTGTCTTTAAATCCTTGGGTTGTCCCTTTCATAACTTTAAAAATATACTTTATTTATTAATGTGTTAATTTTCACATGTGCAATATAAGATGAAGATTTGTTCACTCATACTAGCCCCTATTTCCTCTTTTTCTGACTCCAATTTTGAAAGCTTTGTTACTGCTTTTTTGTTGGTTAATTTGGTAAAATTGTATATTTGTACTTCTATTTCTTTTTCTTTTAATTTTTTTGGTAATAATATTATTTTTGCTTAACTTACAACAAACTTTGCCCATTTTAAGTGCAAAACCAAGATTCAGAGTATTTTTATCATTCCCGAAAGTTTCCTTATGCATCTTTGTAGACTATAGTTCCCTCCAACCTCTTATGCAAACACCAATCTACTTATTATTATTAGCTATTAGTTTTAATTGTGTGGGGATTTATATCACCTGGAAAGTATAGTATGCACTCTTTTGAGTCTAGTGTCTTTGGTTCAGCCAAATGGCTTTTAAATTTATGCGTAGTGTTGGTTGATTTAGTAGTTCTTCCCTTTGTGTTGTTGAATAGTGCTCTACATGGACATGTCAAATTTGATTTACTTATTCATCTCTTCATGGACACTTGGGTTGTTTTCAGTGTTCAACTGTTATAAATAAAGCTGCTCTGAACACAGAGGAATGGATTTTTTGTGGTATGTGGTAGGTGTATGTTGAACTTAGAAAATTCCAGATAGTTTTCTGAGGTGGTTGTGCCATCTTTCCTTCCAACAAAAAGTTAGAAGACTTCCAGTACCTCCAGATTCTTGCCAATTCTTGATACTGTCAGTCTTTTTAATTTTAGCTATACTAGCAGATCTGACCTCTCTCTGTAATTTTAATTTGATTCTCCTAATGACTAACAATGTTGCACATCTTTTTATGTGCTTCTTGGCCATTGTATTTTCTAAAGTGTCTTTACATAGATTAATTCAACATATGCCCATTTTTATTGGGTTATTTGTCTTCTAATTATTGAATAACAAGTTATTTATACATTCTTGATACAAGTTCTTTTAAGATATATGTATGAAAAATATTCCCCCAATAAGTGGGCTGCCTTTCATTTTCTTATCAATACCTTTTAAAGAGAAAACGGTTTTAATTTTGATAAACTCCATTTTATCATTTTTATTTTATTATTTATACTTGATCCTAAGAAATGCTGGTCTACTCCAAAATTGCAAATATTTTCTTCTAGAAAATTTATATTTGTAGCTTTCACTTTTAGATCTATGTCCTATGTTGAGTTTATAATTGACCACATGAATGTGGATCTATTTTTAGACTTTATTCTATTCAATTAATCCTTTTATCTAATGTATTTCCAGTACTAGAGCCTTTACTAATGAATCTAAATGGACAGCAAAAATTGGAATCTGATAATGTAAGTCTCCATAATTTTTTTTTCTTTTAAAAATTGCTTTGGCCAGCCTTGATTATTTGCATCTTGCTATATGTTTTGGCTTTAGCTTGTCAATTTGTATTAAAAAATCGTGCTGCAGCTTTGAAAAGGATTGTATTGAATCAATACCTCAAGTTGGAGAGAATGGAAATTTAACAATATTTAGATTTCCAATCCATGAACATGGCACAACTCTTCATTCTTTTTAAATATTTGCCTATATTTTACATATTTTGTGAAATTTTTGTCTGAGTAATTCATGTGGTTTAATTTTATTATAAATTAATATACCCTCAACAAGGCTTCAAGATCTGATATAGTTTCAAGATAAAAGAACTTTGCTCTGATTCAGCTTAGTTCTTCTCTTCTATTTCTATTTTGCTTCTATCTCTGCTTTTAGTATTTACTTATCCATTGGGGCTAATTCTATCTGCTATCTTCCTCAAATGACTGTGCTAATGAGTAATCATAATATGCCCATTCCCTTTGTTGGAGATCAGATTCCCCAAAACTGACCAAAGAGACAAGAGGGCAAGTCTTTTGGAAGGATTCTGGAAGATTTCCTCATACTGAAGACAAAATAGCCAGAGAAGAAATGGCCTATCTTCTTGTTACAGGTGCTATTGGTTCTAGATTTTACTTGTTAAATATTGCAGCCTTTTTGCTTCCAGCTTGAGAACAAAACCATGGATAGAACAAGATTCACTAGGAACTGGAGCTGGAGCTTTAACACACAGACCCTAGACTACACTGCTTTTTAAATTTCTTATGTAAGAAAATTTAATTTCTTTGTTATTTAACCCAGTTTGGGACAGAGTATTCTATTAGCTGCAATAAGAAAGCATCCAAATGGATCATACTCACTCCACATGTCTTCTGGTCTCTGAGTTACTTTACTATCTTTGTCTCTCTGTATGTCTCATGATCAAATTCCCTAAGAAAGAGATGATTGATTTACCAGTCACTATGTTGTATAAAGCACCTGTTATAGGCATAATTTTTGTACTTGGTAGGATTCATCATAGGTCACTGCTGCCTTTATGTCAACTTTGACAATAGAATTTAATCCTTGGAATGGTTGGGTATAGCCAGAGATACAGATTCTCATTACAAAATCATAATATAATAACTTACATAAAGGATAAGCATACAGCTGTTTTGCACAGAGATGGGTATGGGGTTTAACAAACAGATACCATGGCCTTCCAGGAAAGGTGCTTCATAAGAGAACTCAAGAAATCCAAAGATGAACTTTTCTCATTACTTGGTTTACTCTAGGTTGGTCTCAAATGAGGAATACAAGAGTAAGACTAAGAAAATACGGTCTTAACATCACTGAAGTTATTACAATGGTCTTTAATGAAAAACAGGCATTTCTTTAGTTAAGGTTTTGTTTTGTCTTTGATCATAGGACTGCACCCCCAGATTAGCTAATATGTTAAAATCTGTAACAGGGGAGAAAAATGCAGAAGTAGGTAGCCCAAAATACTTGCATGTTTATTTAAATTGAAAGGTAAAAAAATTGACAACTAATATATAAAATCATACAGCAAGGCTATATATTTTTAAATATTTTCCTTCAGAGTTTTCAAGAAGAAAGCTAAATTGCTGAGCAATTTTTATCAGTTCTACAAAGATGTATACAAACTTTATATATTGATATTGTCTTCAAACTAAAAGCTACTCAAGTTTTTTGTCTAGAAGTTTTAGGGTTTCAGCTCTAACTGCAGCCAGGACTTTTAAATTATAGCAATGAAATAAAATGGGAAGCTCATTTTCTGGATTTATACAACAGAGGAGACCTAAGAATAGACCGGTCATCTGTGTATCAGAATGAAATGTTTCAGAAAGTGGCACACCTCTCTTTCTCTCTTTCTTCTCCCCCTCCTTCTCCTTCTCCTTTTCTTGTTCTTTTTTTTTTTATTTATTTTTTAGAATCAATATACCTGACAGAAGTTGTGAATGTGAAAGAATTTCCAGTTTGCTTAAAGACAAATCAGCACAAACTTGATCTGATAAACGATTATTCCAAACCCAAGACCCTTGATGTTTCACATGGTGATACAATCTGGTAAATAAGTGCATATTACAATAACAGGTATTTTCTATGAGAAAGTTATCCTTTTAATGTGTTGTTTCCATTCTTCTTTGGCAGAATAAGTGACCACCTGAATACTAAATGATATCAATTTGGTCTGGTGTTTCCTAACAGGTATATTTGAAAGACACATGTTATGTAAAGCTAGGGGTGTTACTGAGATGAGAAAAATGATGCTTAGGGCAATCTGATGGTATCCTGTAATATGTAAACATCTCTGTATCTACAACTGACAGATAGGTCTTTGAGGTTATAGATGGATTTATTGATTCTTTGTTTCTAAATTTGTCAAAAGGATCTGAACAATTTCTTATGTGAAAGAGATTGAGGACTGAACACCTGGAGTCCTCTAATAATGATGATGGTAGGAAAACTATGGTGTTAATTATCAGTGTGAATTATACTGAGTATTCAGGCTTAGAGAGAAACTTCTCTGGTAAAGGGAAATGTCTCCTGAAGCGGTTATAAAATATTTTGTTAGATTCTGTTTGTAAGAGGTATCAACAACCCTAAGAAAAAAGCCTTATTGGGCTTCCATTGAATGATATAAAATGTTTCTTGGTATCTATTGTTCATTTCAATTTTCATACTTGATATTATAATTCAAAGGACTGAAAAAAACAAATGTAGGTTTTTTTCTTCTGTTTTTGGACAGGACAGTATGGTCCCCTCTTACACTAAATATTATCTGATTTTGTGAACCTACTAAATGCAAATGGGATGCATCACTCATAATTTATAACTAATATAAATACCTTTTTATGTCTATACATGAAAAATATTTAATAGTAAATGCTGAAACTGTCATTCTACTGTTTATTACTTTTTTCAATAACATTAGTTGAACTTCTATGTGACAAACAGTGTTCTAGGAGCCAGTGATTAAAAAGTGGTAAATATACATGTGGCCTCTGTACTTGCACATTTTTGGTGCTTAGGATGTTTTAAGGGAGCCAACAAATAAGAACTACACAGGTAGTCATGACAGTGTATTGTGCTATTATAGGAAAAGCACCTGTTTCTAGCTGAATTAACCATGTGATTTTTTTTTCAAAGCACTTAAACTCTCAAAGGTTCAACTACGTCAGCCATAAATGGAGGGGGGAGTATAATTTATTACCAGGTGAAAACAATCAAGTGGAGCAGATACTTTCTTGGGCCTCTTGCCACCCTAGCATCTATAATCAATAAAATAATAATTTACTAGAAATTCCTTAAAATATAAAACATACCTAACCAGCTCCTGCCCCCAAACAATCATAGAAACAAATAATTAAGCACACAGATTCTGGCCCTGTGACATTATTCTCTCTTTAAGATTTTCCTGGGAACTGTCGGTTTGGCATATAGAGATTCACAGTAAGAATGTGGCAGTTAGAGTGAAAATGCTTATGTGCCGTGGCATTTTAATGTTGCTCGATGACTCCATGGTTATCCTGGCTCTAGTAACCAGCTAAAGCTAAAGTTTCCTGTTTTATGGATAAGCAGTTGGTATTTTAAAAAAAATGATAAAATTTCTTATAAGTATGTAACTATTTGTATTCTTCTGAATAGATTCTATAAAGTATGTAAGAAATTACTGGGAAAAAATTAATAAATTTCTCTAAGTCATGAATACCTTAAGGAGCTTTCAACATTGTATCTGAAAAAAAACTGATATAAAAAAGGAGTGGAATATACTTCCAAAAAAGGTACTAGTAACCGACATTGGTAGATTTGACATTTTGGCACATATCAAGCTTTGCATAAGATTCTGCAGAATATAGTGCTAGTTCTGTGCATTTGCCATGTCTTCAAATAGAAGATAATACATGGATCACAATGTCCAATATCTTACTGCATCTTTATATTTTAAATTTTCTAATTTACATTTTTCTTCCCATATTTAATTTAAACAATAGTCTGAGAATATAATTTTACAATCCACCCCCAAATAGGATAGAATATCATATATCTAGAATGATTAGCATGGATTACAATATTACAGAAGAACACTGGCTAGTCAAAGTCAATTTCAAAGTTAATTTTAAAAATATATTAATTTTCCTACAAAGGGATAAGATAATTCAAATCAGTAATGTGGTGTCATTATCACCATCATTATTATAGGAATAAAGAAATTGGAGTAGACGACAACTTAGGTCATTTCTAGTGATAATAGCTTTTGGTAGTTATAACTTTATCATAACACTATAAATTAAATGAAATACTGTATATAAAAATGATTTGAAAATTATAGTGTTCTGCATAAAAGTACATTTCAGGCCGTCTGATGGCCAGCCCTTTCTTAGTTGATTAGTTAATTCAAACAAATGGTCAATTCAGTCTCCTAAAACAGTTTTACTTCTTTTTTATAAAAAACATTTGAATGTGTTACTGTGTTGAACTATTCTTGCTACTATTTTGGAAGATATTGTTAGGGTACTGCTATAGCATTATTATAGGGGTCAGGGCTGAGAGTCTTATAGGCCAGAGTGTGAATGAGCTGAGCAGCAACATGCACAGTGTTATCTGATTGGATAAAACTACCTGTACATGCTCCTTGACTTACAACGCGGTTACATCTTGAAAATCCATTGTTAACTTGAAAATATTGTCAGTCAAACCCTTGTAAGTCATGGACCATCTCTACTATAGAATGGCTTGAAATAGCCATGAAATTGCTGGTGGCTCAAACAGGATGGCATTTTCTTACTGCCTGGGAACAAAAGAAGAAACACAAAAGAATGGCAGTTCAGAGTAGGGAGGATGTCAGTCCATGGTTGCTTTGGGAGTTATGTTTGGGAATCTAGTCCTACTGTCATACCCCTCAGAGGATCATTTAACTAAACCAACCATAGCTATCTTTCCCTCAGATGTACATAAACCAGGATGATAAGAAGCTATAATTTATTAAGCACCCACTTTGTATCAGATGTCTATTTATATGCTATTTATCTATTTATTTAAAAAATGTGGGCTTATGATCTGTTCATGGCATTGGATATATAGCAATGACTGAAATAGATGACCGCAATAGATGACTTTTTATTCTCAGGGGATTTACAATCTACTAGAGCTGAAATTTTTTAAAAAAGAAAATTATGATAATTTCTGATGTCATAAGTGTAATGGGAAAATAATATTGTAATGTTGTAGAATGACTGGGGCAGCTTGGATTGGGGAAACTAGAAAGTCACATTTGAAACAGAGCTAATGAATGAGGAGAGGGTAGAATAATACTGCCTTAAGAAAAAAAGAAGAAGAATCCACAGCATCAGATTCCGCTGAGAGTTTCCACAGTGAGGGCAGGAAAAGTGTCATCACATTTAGTAAAGCAGAGATCGTGGCAAACTTTGAGAGGATAGGATTGCAGTTTAAATTGTTGAGGATAGAGACATGGAAGTCGAGACAGTTTATAGAAAACTCTCAGTTGGTTTTGCTAGGAAATAAAGCTGAGATAAGATAGTAGATGGAGAGAAATTAGTGCTCAGTTTATATTTCCTCGTTTGTATACAATATCTGCTCTGTCTTAACCTGAATTTCTATCAGCCTATTCTTTCCATTGGTTTATTTTCTATTCTTTTTTTTTCTTCCGAAAATTTTATTGGGGGTAAACTACAAAACATTTACAGTACAATGTTTACAGTCACAATTTGTAGTGAGCTGATTTCCCGAAATACATTACCACTCAAGTTGACTTATCTTGTTACATTGAAAAACCTACTCTGTCAAAGTAGTCCATAGAGTACATACATAGTGCTCCAACTGTATCTACGTACAACCAACACTCCATTTTAAGTGTACAATTAAATGATTTTCAGTGAATTTACCGAGGTGTACAGTTAATCACATGAAACAGTTTTTGAGGAATTCCTTTCCCCTATTGAGACCCCTAATTTGGCTCCCCAACTACTTTTCAAGCATATCCCACCCCACCACAGTGACCCACCATGTCGCTCAGCCTTGGGTCTACCTCCCACCCCCCAATTCCCAAGTATTCGCTCCCACCCTTTGAGCACCATAGTGTTAATCAGTCAATAACAATTTGATGGGGAGTACAAGTGGAACCCATTCTTCGGGTCTTGG